>CM067169.1:997627-1112359 GCA_034093135.1 Erigeron breviscapus | reverse complement strand
CATAGAAAAGAGAAGTAAAACAAAAAATATATACCTGTGCAAAAGGCTCCGGTTTCGGCGACAAATAAAAGGCTCTGGTTCGGTGGCAAGCGAAAAGGCTGCGGATTCTCTCCAAATTTTGAAGAGAGAGAAGTTGGGAAAGTGTAAAGTGAAAATAATGAGGAGGAGTTCGAGTATTTATAGGGAAGAAGCAACCCACGGACCGGACCCCCAAAAAACCCTAGATTGAAACGCGTGACGGCCCATCTCAAAGATCCAACGAATATGAGGCCCGACACACATCTCGAAAAAAACCCAACAGTAATTACATAGGGATAATAATATATCACAATAATAAAAATTTATGTTAAAAATAAAAAGAGGGGAGGAAGGACGCATATAGGCAATGCTCCGGATTTCGAGTGTACAATTAATGCTCCGGATTTCAATTGTTGTAACCAATGTTCCGGATTTCGATTTTAATGCTCCGGATTTCGTGCGTGTAATGGACGCTCAAAAAACGAAAGACTCCTGAATTAAAATCACATGCCCTAAAATACACAAAGGCAATTTATAAAAACACATAAAACGCTAAAGAATCATTTATCCTACCATCCCAATACGCTTAAGATGCTAAGGATGGGGGGCTTGATGATGTACCACCCTTAAAGGCTACGACTTAAGGAGCATAATCAATATTAAGGATGGAGCCTAATTAGGCTTAGGCCTCCATCCGCAGCCTCCATCTGCAGCCTCCCATGAGACCAACCTAAAAGTACGTTATACTACAAATGACGTATGAATTGGGACCATCATCAGATCACTTTGTCCTAACTCGGCAATGGGACAAAGTTTGTTACACTACAGTCCACACCGAATAACGGCCTCCTGCCTCGCCAACGTCACCCTAGGGGGACCAAATTCTAGATCCCTCCATGAGGCACTATAAATACCCTTCATTGGTGACTTTAGAACCCAATGAAAAATTCACACAAACACCCCATTGTTACACTTGGTGGCGTGAAGCAACTGTGATACTTCACAGCAATTGGGAACCGCCAAAAAGTCTAAGAAACCTTACAATCATTTCCTAATACGAGATTAACCCCCAGTAATTAAGTGTAACTTTACCCTTAAACACATTGCAGTAGAGTAAATTGTTTGGAAAAACAAACCCTTGAGAACGTGTGAGCCAAAATGCGTCTGAAGGAAAAAAAAACCCTATGACTTAAACCAACTAGGCTGAAATCATTGTCTAAGACATATATTTTTCATTGAATCTATTTCTAGGCATCTTTAAAAGATGGGTTGAGACATCTTTAAGGTTCATGTGATCAACATTTGAATTGAAAGAACCATTAGAACCTCTAAATTATAACTTGATGTTCATATATGAATATATATGTGAACAAATTCGTTCACATATGAACTAATTATGTTATACTTAATATACTATATGTTCATATGTGAATAGTTCTCACATGAACCTTACTATATATATATATATATATAGGGTAGAGATTCAGAGAGAAGGTAGCTTAAGGAGAGAAGGAAGAGAAAGTTCGTTTTTGATTTTTTTTTAGCTTGTTTTTTTTTTTATTTTTTTTTCTTTTTCATTCTTTTTTTATTTTTTATATTTTTTTAACATAAACCCATTCCAAAAAAAAAAATTTAAAAAAAAAAAAATTTAAAAAAATACAACTTACACATGTGTAGATATCTACACATGTACATGTGTAAGGTATAAAATCTACACATGTGTAGAGATTTTTTATTTTTATTTTTTTTTTTTAAATTTTTTTTTGGAATGGTTTTCACTAAAAAAAAAAAAATAAAAATGAAAAATAAAGAAAAAAATTTAAAATCAACCTTCTCTCTCTTCTCTTTAAGCAACCTTCTCATTTGATCTCTTATATATATATATATATATACTTATATGGGGTCATCTAGGCACCCAACCGGTACCGGTACCTAAGGGAACACCGCCCCGTGGTACCGGTACCGGTTGGGCGGTGGTCGAAATGGAGATAGCAATCCCCGGCTCACTCTCGCAACTTTTGACCGTTACAAAAAAAAGAATAAAACAGAAGTGGGGCCACTTATAATGTTCGACTCTCTCTCTCCTTTCCCCTCATTTTCTTCTTCTTTCCTTCTTCTTTTTCTTTTCTTCTTCTACTGCTTCTGCCTTTTTTTCTCTTTCTTTTCTTTGTTTCAAATTAAACAATCAAACAACAATTACATAAATCACAAAAATGAATCGAGGGAGGGGGAATCCAAAACGTAAAGATCCAGTGTTCTCTCAACTTCCCAAACGTCGCAAAAACCCACCGCCCCCAAACAATCGCGATTCAATGCCACCTCCTCCTCCGCCACAAAACACCACCGATAATGTTTACATACCGCAGACCGCTGATGATTTCTTGAGTTAGATGGATCCCACGTTTTTCGATACTAGCGGGTTTTCGCACTATGCAGGTAAAGGTCAATCCGGGTTTTCGCAAATTGCGGGTGGTTCATCACAACAATACGAAGATGTAAAAGATGTAGAAGAAGAAGAGGAGGAGGCCGAGGAGGAAGAAGAAGAAGCAATACCGAAAACCCAAGTCCTGGTTAAAGGAAAAAGAGAGTGTCGAAATTGGGGAAAGAGAAGAGGCGTATTGGCAAAAGCTTGGTTAAACGTTTCCGAGGATCCATACACCGGAAACGCCCAAACGGGTAACTCGTTTTGGAGGAAGGCGAAGCATGAGATGGAAAAACACTTGAAGCGTGAATCGAACCGTAGCCCGGAAGTGATTCGGTCGAAATGGAAGGATTTGAAGCATAAGGTTTCGGGTTTTTGTGGTATTTATAATGTTAAGAAGGGTAAGATGTTGAGTGGCCAAAACGACGAGGATGTGTTTAAGTCGGCTGTGGCAGTTTACATGCGGAAATACAATAACAGGTCCGGGTTTCCACATATAGAGGCGTGGAATGTTTTGTAAAACGCGCCCAAATGGGCGGAATTTCTTACCTTGGAGGGGATGGAGGATTCGAGGAGCAAAAGGGCAAGAACGGAAGGGTCAAATGTCAATGTCCGTTCATCCGGGGAGGCGTCGATCCATATTGACTTGAACGAGGACCAGTGTGATCAAGAAGAAGAAGGTGGGAACGACGTTGATGCACCACCACGGCCTGCTAGACCCGTGCCGCCGCCCCGACGTAGACCTAGAGGTAAGCAGCCGGCTACATCCGCCTCCACCACATCTGAAGAATTCTTGAAGATGGTCACCGAGTTGAAATGCGATAATGAGGATAACAAGCGAGCTTGGGAGGAGAAGCTTCAGATTTAGAAGCAAATGATGGATAGTTATATGGCGGCGGAGGAGGCTAGGAAAGTACGGGAGGAGGAGATGACACGTATGGTCCAAAGTCAACAGCGGCAGAACGATATGTACTTCATCATCAGGTCACACGATCACCTCACCGGGCCGATGTTTGAGATGGTGTTGGCGCAGAAACGCGAGATTTGTACGAGATACGGATGGTCGATGCCCTAGTTTATATGTTTAAGTTATTTATGTTTTAGTTATTTGTGTGTTTAAATAAAAGTTTATGTGTTTTAGTTGTATTTTTAGTTGTATTTTTAATTTATGTGTTTTAATTTATTAGTTGACAAATAGGGGGAATTTGTTAGGACCAGTTTTGCTGAAACTGGCCAGTCTCCAGTTGCAACTGGAGACTACGAAGATTTGTCCAGAAATATATTGAAGTCCAGTTGCAGCGTACAGTTAACGCAACTGAAGACTTCCTCCAGTTGAGATCTGACCAGATGTGAAGATATTCCAATTGAAGTCGAAGACAACAAGTGGAAGACAAAGAATGACAATGGCAGCGAAGCCCAGTTGACATTCTACACAGATATAAACTGGAGACCATCAGTGTAAAGTACTTACAAAGCTTTACACTGATTACTAGGAAAAGACCTTTATGCTTTATGTGCTATTACACGGATAAAAGGATTTATCTATGTATAAAGTAAAAAGTACATAAAGCAGGTTGAGAAAAGTTACTTTATTCTGTAACTTTTCACAAAGTTTAAGGAATTAAATGTTATTCCTTCAATGTTCTCAACCATATTTGTACGGCCAAATTTGACATCCCAATGTCAACTTTGCCTATAAATAGAGGTCTTTGCACAACAAGAAAATAACTTTGCAAACCTTCAATATTCTTGGTGAACTTGTGCAATATTCTCTCAATCGCAAAAAGGAACATTTCACAACTTTAAGTGTTTCGATTGTTTAGAGAATTTCCAAGTATAGATCAATTGTATTTCATAGGTTGTTAGGATATTTACATAGTTTGTATTATCTTGGTTCTGCAACAACCTTGTAATTTATTTAAAGTTAATAAATAAATTACACTTGAAAAATACATATTGTCTCACCAATTTACTTTACAAGTACTTTCTATTATTGCATTGTTTTTACTTATTGTCACTTTAATAAGTAATCTATCCAAGAACTTTATACACTCATTGCAACTGGTCGTCTCCAGTTCAGTGCTTATATTGCAAAGTAACTCCACCATCGACATAGAGGTGTCTTCAGTAGTACCATCGAGTTGGGACTTACAAGTGGTATCAGAGCAGAAGGCTAATATACTTGCCTAGATCTGCTTAGATGACTACTACTGAAGGTGGGGATGGTTCTGGTCAGGTGAAAACCCTCTTAATACACCACCTGTTCAAAATGTTAATACAAACCCTCCTCCTCCTAATGCCCCTAACCATGTCCATGTACATTATTCTAACACTCATGTTCCCAAATTTGATGGAAATAGTGAGACCTTTGGTACATGGAAGGCCAGAATGCTCTTGCATTTTGGTGGGATAGAGAGGTATATGCTGAAAATCCTTAAGGATGGACCTTATATACCCATGTCTCTTGGGGTAAGTCCTCTTCTAGATCCTACTGGAAGAAAGGTTCCAGAGAAAAGCTCGAAGACCACTGGTCTGATGAGGATCGTAGACTTGTAGATCTGGACACCAGACTCAAGAACATGATCCTTGGAGCTGTCCCTGAAGACCTAATTCCAACACTTGTGTTGTTCCCCAGTGCCAAGGCAATGTGGGATGAATTAGTCATTCAGTTTGAAGGAGGTGATGACACTATTGTCACCAGAAAGGTTGCCCTGAACAAGAATTATGAATCCTTCTTTGCTCTACCCAATGAAAGTCTAACTGGTACTTACACCAGGTTTTCTAGCCTCATTAATCAGTTGAGAGGCTTGGGGGTTGAGAAGGATAAGGATATTCTTCTTGAGAAGTTTTGTGATATTCTTCCTTCCAAAAGAGAAACATGGTTCTTGTCTTAAGACAAGGTAAAACCTTGCACACTCATACTCTTGCATCGCTCTATGGAGCCTTCAGATTCACTGCAGATAATAATGCTGCAAGACTTGTGGCTGAGCAAGATGCCATGAACCATGCCCAGAGTCCCAAGGTTGCTTGAGTGTAACTGAGCGACCTTGTGCTGCTTTAATGTCTGCAGAGAGTGTCCAGTCACACTCAATGAAGGAGATGTTAAACAGTTTCTTGAACTCTGTCCTGACCACTGAAATCAGTGATGGTTGTGATGAAACTAACGATGATGATCTGGTAGCCATGATTGCTAAAACCTTTAATAGGTTTAAGCATAAATCTAAAAGATTTAATGACCCAAACAATGCTTCCAGCTCCAACTCTCTGGATAAAGCCAATCTTATCTGCTATAAGTGCGGTAAGAAAGGTCACTTTATGAAGGAATGCAGATCTAGTCAGATGAACAACCAAACTGGTCCCCCTGTCCCTAATTTTAGTAGGCCTGATAATAGCTACAAAGCTAAGTACAAAAAGCTTAAGGCCCGATTGCCCTCTTGTCATTTGAAAGAGAAGAAAAGAACAAATGCATGATGGCAAATACTGAAGGAAATGGGAATACTCTGATGACTCATAAGCTGATGATGAAGAGGAAAGGGACATGTGTTTCATGGCCTTGGAAGATCAACAACATGTGGCAAAAGAAGATGTCATCATTGGAAGATGGGTGGACATCATTTTGAAAAAGGTATGTGATTATGACAACCAGGTTGACCCTGAACTGAAACTGGACCTTGCTGAATCATTAAGTGGTGATTTGGCTTTTGTGGAAACTGTTAGAGCAGACAGTGAAAGATATCTGGATACTATCTTAACTAAACTGAACAATGTTAAACCACAATTAAATGATTTACAAAGTGTCCAGTTGGCTCTCAAGGAGTCAGTTTTGAAAATTGAGGCTTTTGAACTTGAAAATCAAAAATTAAAATCTGATCTTGAAAAAGAACAAATGATTATCAAGTCATGGGTAAAAGCATCTGGAAAGAATTATGATGCATTTTCTAGAACTATTGATGCCCAAAAAAATGCATGGAAATCTGGAGATCTTGAAATGGCAGCTCTCATACCAGATCTTCATGCATTGCCTCCAGCTCTTAGGGTTGAAACTCCATATGATCAACCTGAAATGTCAAAACTGAACCCATTGAGACCACCCCCATTGAGGTTAAACCTGGAGCCAATCAGGCTAGAGCTCCAGATTAAAAAGGCATCTGGTAACAAGCCTTTACCTCAGAAGTCTAAGGAGCCCAAGACTCAAAAGACCAAAACTCCAGCTGAACCTAGGTCCAAGGTTCAGCAGCGTGATGAAAATAATGTTTTGTCCAAATTGGAAAGTCAACTCCAACTTTTGTCTAGACAGGTTCAGAGTTGTACTGCCAGATTAAAAATCTGGAAGGAGGTTCATCACCTCCAGTTGAAAAACAAAATATTAAACCCCCTCAAAACCAAAACAAAAGAATGTTCCATCTGGACAAAATCTGATAAGAAAAAGGGGAGCAAGTATCAAATACCAATCGTTTTTACTCCTGCACCTGGAGCTGGTGAAAAAGCTCCAGATGCAGCCTCCAGTTCAACACCACAACAATCAACTGTGACTTCTGTAGTGAAGTCCAGTGAACCCATCAAGAAAAGATGGGTTCACAAAAATAACTAATGATTTTGTGGGTGTGCAGGGCGATCAAAAGAAGAACACCTGGTATCTGGACAGCGCAGCTGGCCGGACTATGACCGGATGTAAGCCCCTGCTTGAAGAGTTCACTGTCCAAGATGGACCGACAGTGACGTTTGGTAATGATCAAAATGGAAAGACTGAAGGATATGGTGTGCTCAATAATGGACAGGTCGAATTCAAAAGAGTTGCATTTGTGAATGGTTTGAAATATAACCTGATTAGTGTCAGCCAACTTTGTGATGATGGCTACAGAGTTTTGTTCGATATTGCTCAAGGCACCATATTTAACAAGGATTGGAAAGTGGTGATGGTTGCACCAGAAAAGGAAATGTGTACATCATGGATATGGAACCAGCTCCAAAAGAGCAGTGCTTCTATACCAAGGCTGATGAGGACACCAACTGGCTGTGGCATAAAAGATTATCCCATCTTAATTTCAAAAATATTAACAAGTTGTCTCGCAAACAACTGGTTGATGGGATACCTCAAATTTCTTTCAATAAAGAAAAGCCATGTCCAAGGTGTGAGATGGGCAAGCAGAAAAGGGCCAGTTTCAAAACAAGGCAAAACTTTAGCATCACTGAACCTCTTCACATTCTTCATATGGATCTCTTTGGTCCAGTGAATGTTCAAACTAGAGCTGGAAAGAAGTACACTCTAGTTGTGGTCGATGAATTCACCAGATATTGTTGGGTGGTATTCCTCAGATCCAAAAGTGATGCACCTGCTGAAATCATCTCTCTCATCAAAAGAATTGACTCAAGTATACTCGAAAAGTCTGTCAGTTGCGAAGTGATAATGGTACTGAATTTCAAAATAAGGTACTTGAAACATTTTGCAATGACACTGGCATCTCTCAAAACTTCTCATAGCACACTCTCCAGAGCAGAATGGAGTTGTGGAAAGAAAGAATCGCACACTGATAGAAGCAGCCAGAAGTATGCTATCTGAATCAGGTCTTCCCACCAGTTTTTGGGCTGAAGCAGTTGCAACTGCTTGTCACACCCAAAACCGGTCAGTCTACATCAAGAGACATAAGAAGACTGCCTATGAAGTACTCAGGAATCGAAAACCAAATATTGGATATTTTCATGTATTTGGTTGTCCAGTTTATATTTTAAATGATTCCAGTCAGCTTTGAAAGTTTGATGCAAAAGCTGATGAAGGGGTATTTTTAGGCTATTCAGATATTCGAAAGTCCTTTAGAGTTTATAATTATAGACTCCAAAAGGTTCATGAGACAATTCATGTCACATTTGACGAATCAACTGATGCAATTAACAAGAGACCAACCCTTGATATTTCTCCAGCCGTTCCAATAAATTTTGGTGAAACTGACCAAGTTCATCAGTCAGTTGTTTCACCAGAAGATGTTTCCAGTTACACTCAATTGGAACCATTTAAGAAGGAGAGCACCACCAGTGACACTTCATTTTATCCCTCCATCAGTTTCAACTTACCACAGAAACTGGTGATTGGATCGTACGTGCCACTCCAATATCAGCACCAGTTCAAACTTAAACTTCTCCAGTTCTTCAAGAAATGCCTTTTAATGAAGAATTTCATGATGCAAATCGTGACCTCATTGACTCTGATGAGGATGAAGTAGTTGGGCTGATCCTCCTCCAAAGCTGTGCAACTGAAGAAGATTCCAGGTAACTTGCACTGATATTGTAGTTCACCAGCCTAGTCAATACACTAGATGGACTCGAGCCCATCCAATTGAACAGATTGTGGGAGATCCAACTAGTGGGGTTCAGACTAGAAGAGCCACCAGTGAGCAATGCTTAAACGTCACCTTCTTATCTTTAATTGAACCAAAGAGGATTGACGAGGCTATGGCAGGCCCAAGCTGGGTGGAAGCTATGCAAGAAGAGCTCCTCCAGTTTGAAAGGAACAATGTTTGGGAACTTGTTCCTTGTCCACCAGGGTTAAAGAAAGAACCTATTGGTACAAGATGGGTCTACCGAAACAAGATGGATGAAGATGGCCATGTTGTAAGAAACAAGACCAGATTAGTTGCCCAGGGTTATTGTCAAGCAGAGGGCGTTGACTTTGATGAAACTTTTGCTCCAGTTGCAAGACTTGAAGCCATCAGAATATTTCTGGCTTATGCAGCCCATCTGCAGTTCAAAGTCTTCCACATGGATGTCAAAAGTGCGTTCCTTAATGGAACATTGGAAGAAGAAGTGTATGTTAAGCATACTCCAGGCTTCATCAATGAGAAGCATCCTCACTGGGTATATAGACTGAACAAAGCTTTGTATGGTCTTAGACAAGCCCCAAGAGCCTGGTATGATACTTTAACTAAACATCTTCAAAAATGGCTTTCAAAGAGGTGCAATAGATAATACCTTATTTATCTTGAAAGAAAAAGGTAATATCTTATTGGTACAAATTTATGTTGATGACATTATATTTGGTTCACTGATGATGCAATGTGTAAAAGGTTTTCTAAAATCATGTCATCTGAGTATGAAATGAGTTTAATGGAGAATTAACATTTTTCTTGGGTCTTCAGATTAAGCAAACTGAAAATGGAATTTTATAAACCAAGAAAAATATGTCAGAGATTTGTTAAGAAAATACAAATATGATTCAATCCCATCGAAAAACACACCTATTGCAGCACCTTTAAATTTAGACTCTGACCCAACTGGCAAACCAGTGAACACCACTAAATATCGTGGTATGGTTGGTTCACTGATGTATTTAACTGCCAGTCGACCAGATATAATGTTTGCAACTTGTCTATGTGCCAGATTTCAGGCTAACCCAAAAGAATCACATTTGCATGCTGTTAAGCGCATCTTCAGATACCTGAAAGGGTGTCCTAGCCTTGGTCTTTGGTACCCCAAAGGCTCAGGGTTAGATCTAATGGTTATTCAGATTCCGATCATGCAGGTTGTAAGATAGATAGAAAATCAACAACTGGTGGTTGTCATTTCCTTGGAGGAAAACTGGTAAGTTGGACCAGCAAGAAGCATACGTCAGTCTCTATGTCCACTGCTGAGGCAGAGTACATTTCTGCGGCCAGTTGCTGTGCCCAGATTCTCTAAATCAAGAACGAGTTACTAGATTATGGTTAGAAGTACACAAGGACCCGCAATTGCTATATCTCACAACCCAGTGATGCACTCTAAGACAAAGCATATTGACATCATGTATCATTTCATTCGTGATCATGTTATGAAAGGAGACATTGAAATACATTTCATCCCCACTGACAAACAGCTCGCTGATGTTTTTACAAAACCTCTTGATGAGAAAACTTTTAAACATCTTATCAGCGAACTGGGAATGTTAAATCCTTAAAACTGGAGATTTTGTTATGAACGCGTCAGTGACACTGATGAAGTTCTCCAGTTGAGGAGGTCCAGATAATCTTTGCTCGCCAGGCTATCGAACGCCTTTGTGATACTATCCTGACACTAATCGATTTCTGAATCATCATTTTAGGGGGAAAGACTCAAAATAAATTTTCTTACCAAAATTCTTTTTGTTTGAAAATGGCAACTGGAGAACTCTCCAGTTGGAAACTGGCACTGGACTAATCCTCCAGTGTACAGGTTCAGTCTTGTCTTAAAACTGGTGGTCAACCAGATTTTCATAACGTTGGAAAATACTTGGTCAATATTTGTGACACGTGATGATACTCGAGTGTTTTAACCCCCTCAATATCGTCATATGACGTGTTTAAAGTCATTTTTGTAAAAAGACAACTGTTTTTATTGGGAAAATGAAAGTTAGTGGGCGCGTGGGTAAGTTAAGCCGTCGTAGCATTTAATGCTGACACGAAGAATTAAATTGTTAGTTCAAAATTCAAATTAACTTTTGTAAAAATATCTACAAAATTGAGTTTTGATAATAAAATAATTCTTGGTATTTCATTGGGATCATAATTTTCCTTATAAATACCCCTTATTTACTCCGATCACATTTACTTCCTTTACATTCTTTCATTTACTTCCAATCATCATCAAACTCTTTATTCCTCTCTCTGCTTCATAAATCAAAACCCTAATTCCCAAATTCTCAGTTTCACTTTCAAATCTTTCAAAATGGCACCTAAATCTAGAAGTAGGGATGTAAATCTGCTTACAGTCCCTTATAATCCATCACAAAATGTCAAACGAGCCAGTGGTGCCCCTTCAAATTCCGCATCAATAAAATTAAATCCAAACAATCCAATGGCTAGTTTGAGAGGGACTCAAGCCGCCGATACACTAATCGGGAGAATCCAAGCCTTTCTTCGTGATTCTCCCATCGGCGAGTCTTTTTCCCTCAACCCACGCAAGATGTACCATGAGTACTTGTGTGAGTTTTGGTACACAGCAGAACTCTCCGAAGACTGTTCATCTATCTCCTTCACCCTTAAAGATGGATCAGTTGAGTGTACCATACTGCAGAAACGTTGAGGGATGCTCTGCACCTCAACTACTGGAGACAGGGTGAGTCTCCAGTTGTGATATCCCAAAATATAATTTTCGCCAGGTACTCCTTGATATGGGAAACAAGGAGTGTTTGGAAAATGGGGTATTAAAAATCAAAGGTGCTATGACTATGAAGGGCCTCTCACCATCCTGGAGGTACTTCTTCATTCACCTAGTTGAAAGCATGGGTGGGAGTTCTGGTGGATTGGACCAGATCAACTCCACACAAGCAGAGATGGCTTACTGCTTGTGGAATGGACTCAGAGTGGACTTTGCTGAAATTTTATTCAGAAGCCTGGTGATTAAACTGAAGGGCTCCAGGGGATTATGCATCCCCTTCTCCAGGTACTTGTCACTCTGTTTTCTACAACTTCTGGGCAGTGAAGAATATCATAATACTCAATCACTATACACTGTCCCAGAGTTGCTGAGGAATCTTGACTCCCTAACATCTGTCGATGGGGAGGTTGAGATCCCTCAGAGAATGTTGCTGGCATTCTCTAAAACCGATGCACCAGTCCAAGGTGAGTCGGAAAGACAACTGGGCGGGCCTCAAAACAATGAGGGACCCACCAGTTCGTCTGCTGGAATCATGACCATTGCCGAACCCGGGCAACAGTCTAACCCCTCCAGCTCCAGCGTGTCTGTCCCCTTAACCATCTACCCTGGAGACCTCCCAACAGGTCCTTCAGGTGTTCCAAAGGCAAAAAGAACACGTCGCCCTAGGACTCAGTCAGCACTTGCCACTGACAGTAGAAACCAAGCCAGCCCTCCAGTTTCCTCCCAACAGGAACCTGAAGAAAGTCAAATGGGACAACCGCAAGCAGCCACCCTCGCAATTTCTGTAGGAGAAGGTGGTGAAGATGATACTGGGCTACCCCAACCCAGAATAGAGTTAGAGTCTGCACAAAGTGTCCACAGCCTATCTTCTGACACTTCTCTTGCACGAACTGACGACGTCTCTGGCCAGTCACTGCTGGAGACTGAGGTTCCAAACTCTGCGGCCGATGATGTTATGATTGTGGATAGAGCAATTATAACTGAGGCAACCCCAGTGACCTCTATCCCTGGTGAAGTTACCCTGGTAACTGAATCTTCAATAGATGCAACCTTCCAGGAAACTGGAGAAGGTCATCTGGAGACTGACCAATCTGGTCAGCCCTCAGTTACATTCATGGATCTGGACATGAGTGTTAATGACGAGGAAATCCTTATTGAATCTTCGGATTCTGAAGGTACCGCTTCAGACATTGAGATTTTTGAGTCTTCTGTACAAGATCAAAACCCTTCATCTCATGTCTCGCCTCCAGAAGCTTCAATTTCAATTTTACCATCTCAAGAAAATGAGCTTACTGCAAATCCATTTCCCACTTATAGCTATATATCTGGAAACAGACGTATGGCACCATCACCATCTGGGCAATTCTCACTCCTTCGAGAAATGCCACCACCACCGCCGCCGTTGGACACACCTGAGCATTCTCAGCATGTCCAACAATTTGAATTTCCTCTCCTTCCTTCTTCCACCACTCCTGTTATTATTCCCTCAACTGCTGCGATGTCAACTGGGAGGCTTCTCTCAATTTGCCTCCTCCAGTTACTCCAGTGGTAGCTGCTGCTGGTCCAGTGACACGTTCTCCTCCGTCACTGGAAACTCAATTTGCCTCCTTCCAAGCCGACATCCAAAACCTTATTCAAAGGGTGGAGGATGTTCAAAAGGCAATTGATAAAAATACCAAGTCCCTCTCCAGATACAACAAGGACACCACCACAAATTCTAAGGTTGTTGATCTGGGGATAAATAAGTTTGCTGAAAATGAGGATCTGGTATTCAAGAAGCTCAATGAGCTGGTCGAAGGCTGTAACAATCTGGCCACTTCTCTAAAGGAAGCCTTTGACCTTACTCAGACCAAAGTCACCACTTCAATCTCCAACTTGCTGGGTAATACTGTCAGACAATCAGAAGTTGATTTGAAGGAGATTGAAAAGCAGGTTAAGGAATTAGTTGAAAAACCTGGCTTGAATGTGACTGAGCTTGGGCAGCAGTTGATGACTTCAGTTGGTCAGAAGATTGATGATACGCTGGGTGCAAGAGAAACACAACTGATTGAAAGGGTGATAGCTGAGATCACCAAGCTGGCCACTCCTCAGGTTGATCTGGCCCCACTCACTAATGAGATCAACCAGTTGAGGGGCAGCATAGACACTTTAAACACCCAGGTATCACATCACACTCAGTCTATTGACAAGCTGACAACTGAAGTAGAGATTTTAAAGAAAAAGGATGAAGAGGTGAAGGAAAAGGTGGTTTCTGGTCTTGATGAAGATTCTAAGACCTTGGATGAACTGAAGACTGGTCAGCAACAAGTTGCAGCAAATGTTCTGACCTAGTCTAAAGAGACCAACCATCTGTGGAGATCTTTCAGGATGATGTGCACAATCTTTAAAGAATGCAAGGACATGCAATCATGGCAGCCTCTTGACCGGTTGCCATCCAGCCATTCCGACTGGGAAGTCATAAGGGCAGGTCTAGATGCTGCCAAGGGGGAAAAACGTGCAGTCCTTGCACCAATTGCAACTGAAAGTACTCCATCTGGAAGTCAAACTGGTAGAGAAATGGTAGTGGCTGCCAGTACTGAAACTGGTGAGCAAAGGGTTGAAGAATATGAAGATGTGATTGATAGGGGGAATGTTGATAAGGGCAAAGGGTTAGCATCTGATGAATCTGCCCAGCCGGCCACTGATGTACCAATGTTAGAAACTTGCAATCTTGATAGGCTTCCTCCAGTTTCAGAAAGTGATAGCAAACGATTGGCAAGACTTGGAGATCAAATCAAAGAAAGAAAGAAAATGAAACAAGCAAACCAAGCTGAAGCCAGATAACATCTTGCTAAGATAAAATTGCTTGATATAAGTGATGCTCACCTGTTGGGAATCACTAAGGAGGAATATGCCAAAGTCAAGAATGATGCAAGGATAGTGGGCATGTTAAAAGAAATGCTGGATGTTGAACTTGACAGACACTATCCTGATGATGAAGCTGAGTATGATGCCAGAAATCTGAACATATCAGTGGAGAAGGCAAAAGAGAATCGGGCCAGTGGGATTCTTAAAAGAATTGAAAATGTCAAGAAGGTTGTGAAAAGGGTCTTGAATCCACCAAGAAGGAACCCTCAACCAAGAAAACCACTGCACAGAGATGCTGATCTAAGAACCTTCCTTGAACCAACTGGCGAAGTCTCAAATGATGACATCAAGGTTGCTGTGCAGGCTGCTGGAGCTGGGACTATTAAAATTTCAAATGAATCTGAAGCCATAAACTATTATTCCCAGATCATGGCAACCAGAAAGCACAGTGGGGCAATTAATGGTGTTTTTGTAACAATCAAGCCAGGCACCAAGTTCTTTCATGTTGAAGTCAGTTATACTAGAGGGCCACTAGTTAAAACTGATAATCCTGGTGTGATGCAATATAGGTTCTCTGAATGGGTGGAGATGGTAAACTTTTTGGAAGCAAAGGCACAAAAGAATAGGTTTGAGAAAGCATGGGTCAATTTCTTAAAGGGCAAGATTCAACATAAAGAGAATCTGGAGCTGAAGTTGAACATTGATCCTGAAGACTCTCGTCCTATCTCTTCAGTGTCAAAGAGAAGGAGAACTGGCGAAGGGCCATCTGATTAAGTTTTCCTTCCAGTTTATCTGCTTGTATTTTTATTTACATTCTGTAACTTATGTAAATTTCATTTCCTTGTATAAATGAAGTTACCAGTTTGTAACCACATGATAGATAATAGATTAAATCTAACAAACTCAAAAGAAAAACCCAAGGCATTTATTGATCTATAAAAATGCCTTGGAAAACTTAGATAGATTTAATCGAACAAGTCTTTCCAGTTCATACTTGTATAGATACAAGAACTGAAAAAGACTTGGCAATATTTCAGGACAAATAGGGGGAATTTGTTAGGACCAGTTTTGCTGAAACTGGCCAGTCTCCAGTTGCAACTGGAGACTACGAAGATTTGTCCAGAAATATATTGAAGTCCAGTTGCAGCGTACAGTTAACGCAACTGAAGACTTCCTCCAGTTGAGATCTGACCAGATGAAGAATCATTCCAGTTGAAGTCGAAGACAACAAGTGAAAGATAAAGAATGACAATGGCAGCGAAGCCCAGTTGACATTCTACTCAGATACAAACTGGAGACCATCAGTGTAAAGTACTTACAAAGCTTTACACTGATTACGAGGAAAAGACCTTTATGCTTTATGTGCTATTACACGGATAAAAGGATTTATCTATGTATAAAGTACAAAAGGTACATAAAGCAGGTTGAGAAAAGTTACTTTATTCTGTAACTTTTCACAGCAATTTAAGGAATTAAATGCTATTCCTTAAATGTTCTCAACCATATTTGTACGGCCAAAGTTGACATCCCAATGTCAACTTTGCCTATAAATAGAGGTCTTTGCACAACAAGAAATATACTTTGCAAACCTGCAATATTCTTGGTGAACTTGTGCAATATTCTCTCAATCGCAAAAAGGAACATTTCACAACTTTAAGTGTTTCGATTGTTTAGAGAATTTCCAAGTATAGATCAATTGTATTTCATAGGTTGTTAGGATATTTATATACTTTGTATTATCTTGGTTCCGCAACAACCTTGTAATTTATTTAAAGTTAATAAATAAATTACACTTGAAAAATACATATTGTCTCACCAATTTACTTTACAAGTACTTTCTATTATTGCATTGTCTTTTACTTATTGTCACTTTAATAAGTAATCTATCCAAGAACTTGGTATACATTCACTGCAACTGGTCGTCTCCAGTTTAGTGTCTATATTGCAAAGTAACCCCACCATCGACATAGAGGTGTTTTCAGGTAGTACCATCTATTGAGTTGGACTTACAATAAATAGAAAATAAATTAAATATAAAAGGGTGGGGAGGGGCGGGGAGGGGGAAGCACTCCTTGCAATTAGGGAGCGGGCGGGGAGGAGGAAAAAGCGGGGAGGGGTGGTGAGACACTCCCCCACCCTTAGGTACCTAAGCTTAGATGTGAACACTCACATATTTATTTTTTAATCCATAAAATTCATGGGGGCCAAACATTTATTCATTAAACAAAAAATATTAAAAAATTAGTATGTGAGGGGTTCCACATCTAAGCTTAGGTGTCGGACAACCTTATATTCACTTTTCCCATATATATATATATATATAACCATTTTTTTTAAAAAGTATGTAACACCGAATTCAATGTTGTTCAAAAAAATCATTTTTAGAGAAATGCTAGACTTATAAACAAATAAAGTTGAAAAGAATAGAAAAGAATTTGACACCGACTCAAGTCTCAAACTTCTTGGAAACTAGGTAATTCAAAACCCCGCGTTGCGGGGTCACAATTATCGTTTTTACGCGTTTTGTTCTTTAAAGACAATAATACAAATACAATATCGTAACAATGTTTATAAAATTCTCAAAAACACACACACACAGATACATATATAAGAATGCCAAAACGACGATCAAAAGATATAGGTGTCACTTGACGATAATCAAATATATATTTATTAAAGAACAATACCACAACTATGTTTAGAAGAATTCAATATCAAATTCTCATTTAAACCCGTATAAAAACGATATTATATTTGTGTGTTAAGAAATTCAAAAAAGTTAGGAAAAAAATTACAAAATAATGTTAAAAAACAGTTACCAAAATAAAATCAAATCTAAAAATAATGTTAAATGAATCCAAAAATCAAAAGAAAACCAAAAAATACAATCAAATTGTATAAAAAATATTCTTAAAAAAAGGGATTTTAGAAATGTAAAAGAAAGAAAGCACATAGAGCAAAAAAATCATTTTCAAAATCCCAAAAAAAGAGAGCAAAGCAACAAAATTGAAGGAGTTAAAGTCCGGGGAGTTATGTTTCAAACCATGACCTCCACACTTATAAAAAACACATAGACCATCTCTTTTAATGGTTCATCTGTTTTATATTTCACAAACAATATATATAGTTATATAATATAATATAATTATGAACTTATTATCTATGCATTAAAGTACAAATCAATTATTATATATAACAATTTAAGACATCTTAGCTATAGTAAACTTTTAAGGTTTTTTATTTTTCATTTTATTTAGGATGGTAATATTTTAGTCCTTCACACTTTAACCACTAAATCTTTTTAAACTTTTTATTTTTACCATTAAGTTTTTGAGTTTCCAACTTTGACCACCAACTTTTTTTTTCTACTTTCTACCCATTATATAAACTTATTTTTCTAACTTTTACTTTTAAACTTTTGGATTTTGTAACTTTGGCCACCCATTTTTTTTATATTTTTATTTTACTTTTTACCCATTATATAAACTTATTTTTCTAACTTTTACTTTTAAACTTTTGGATTTTGTAAACTTTGGCCACCCTGTTTTTTTTTTTTTTTTTTTTAATTTTAGTGTTTAAGTTAGCGTGTTGTGTAGATGTTAGTTTAACTTCTTGGGTTTTTTATTTTTCATTTTATTTAGGGTGGTAATATTTTAGTCCTTCACACTTTAACCACTAAATCCTTTTAAAACTTTTTATTTTTACCATTAAATTTTTGAGTTTCCAACTTTGACCACCAACTTTTTTTTTCTACTTTCTACCCATTATATAAACTTATTTTTCTAACTTTTACTTTTAAACTTTTGGATTTTGTAACTTTGGCCACCCATTTTTTTTTATTTTTATTTTACTTTTTGATCCCTTATAGTAAACTTTAGGTGTTCCTAACTTTTACCACCAAACGTTTGG
Organism: Erigeron breviscapus; assembly: GCA_034093135.1. Classification (NCBI taxonomy): domain Eukaryota; kingdom Viridiplantae; phylum Streptophyta; class Magnoliopsida; order Asterales; family Asteraceae; genus Erigeron; species Erigeron breviscapus. The sequence continues at coordinate 1,094,061 of CM067169.1, read as the reverse complement.
GTAATGCTAGATGTATGTAAAGTTAATTGATGTAAAAAATGACAGTGTAATTATTTTAAGAGTTTATCTGTATCTTTTAAAAAGACTTTTGCACCACTTTTTCTTTTTCGTGTTGTACTTTTTTACATTTATGATACGCTATTGTAATATACGTTTATCGTTTATATGTATCAACCACCTTATACGCGTTACAAATTTTACGTATCGTTAAGCTTTCCGGGGCAACGCCCGGGTAAAGAACTAGTTCAAAGGTATTGAACGTTATTTTATTTATTGGATATAAGAATAACAAAAATAAATATATGTATTCAAAATTTAATTTTAGACTACATTATATTATATACTATATAAACAAAATTCGCGTGAATAGTGAAGCAGGGTCTGACTCAGCTACCTGCCTGTCTGCTTAGTTTTTTTTGTTTTTTTTTCAATTTTAGTGTTTAAGTTAGCGTGTTGTGTAGATGTTAGTTTAACTTCTTGGGTTTTTTATTTTTCATTTTATTTAGGGTGGTAATATTTTAGTCCTTCACACTTTAACCACTAAATCCTTTTAAAACTTTTTATTTTTACCATTAAAGTTTTATGTTTAACGATTCATGTGATACAACTTTAGTCTACTTTAATTTTCACAATCAAAGTATTTAGCTTCTTATTTTTATCTTCCAAGAACATTGCAAGTTTATATTTCGCCATCAAAGCTTTATGTTTTAAGATTAACGGTGTATTGTTTAACGATGTGTTTTTTTGTCTAATGGTAACGGTTGGCATGTTAGAATTAATTACCCGCATTCAAGTCTATGTTCGGTTGTTGGCCGGGTATAACACTAGTTTGTAATAATAAAACTAGTGTTATACCCGGCAGTTAGCCGGGAATAACAACCGAACATAGACTTGAATGTGGGTAATTAATTCTAACATGCCAACCGTTACCATTAGACAAAAAACACATCGTTAAACAATACACCGTTAATCTTAGAACATAAAACTTTGATGGCGAAATAAAACTTGCAATGTTCTTGGAAGATAAAAAAACTTTGATGGTGAAAATAAAAAGAGACTAAAATTGTATCATCATGAATCATCAAACATAAAAAGACTAAAAGATTTCATAGTTAAAGTGTGAAAGACTAAAATATTACCACGTTAAAGAAAATGAAAAATAAAAAAACCAAGAAGTTAAGCTAACATGTATACAACACGTTAACTTAAAAGTTAAAATAGAAGAAAAAAAAACTAAGCAGGCAGGCTGCTGAGCCAGTTGCCAACCAGCCTGTTTCACTATTCACGCGAATTTAGTTTATATAGTATATAATATAATATATATATAATGAATACAAAAGAATTTGAGCAATGACTCGAAAAGAAAATACCAAAGAATGTGACTACGAACTGGTCGATATAAAACCTTTCTAATTAACTCAATGTCATTTTTACTATAGAAAAACTTATTACGTACCTAGTTATCAAAAATCTTCGAATTCCATCGTGAGCTGTCCAAACTTTCTGTCAAACCATGTTTTTCTTGTCGCCTTGTCGAAATCACCCTTAGAATGGAGACCAGAGAAACATCGAACACGGAACATCCTTCCATTTCTTATTTGCAAATTGTCATCTTTTGTTCTTGTTATCTATCAAAATCTCAAGGGTTTAGTGCGCCGGAATGCAACTAACTATGCCCAAAAAGTTATAGTGTGCATAAACTAACGTTTTTCTTTATTATATGGCGGGAACCTGCTAAAAAGTTCTATAGCATTCAAAACTGACCTGATATAAAGGTAGCCGGTTACCACCTTTGAATTTATCCTGTTGACCGCTTATATGGCTTTTATGTGGATTTAATTTATTAGACAAATCTAAAAAATACTTTATTTTACACATTACATATATATACACTTCATCACCACACACAGATACACACATTGACACACATTACACCCCACATATATATAATCATCATCATCATCAATCAACTAACCCCAAACCCAGATAATACATCTAAACCTAACCCATGATGGCACTCAAATTCAACACATAAAAACCGTAAATAGCACTCAAATTCAACATTATGAATAACACAATCACACACATAATAATCAATAATAGATTCAACCCACACAATATATAATAAATCAAATTAATAGATACATAAAATCCATCGTCAGTTTTGAAGCAATTAAAGGGGGTGGCCGGTGGTTTTGAACAAAAAAAAGTGGGTTATTTCAGGAGGCGGCGACAATTATGGTGGTGTTGGGTTTCTCATTACGGTGGCGATGGCAGGCGTCTATTATTGTTCATGGCGGTGGTGGTCGGGTTTTTCATCACTGCTACAGTAGCAACAACAACACATAACAATGAGAGAATTAGAGGAAGAAAAGAAACAGGAGTAGCAGCAGCAGCACCTATCCATGGCAAACCGCCGGATCGTTTTTCCTCAACTTCGTCGCCGTCGCGCTCAGCCACCACCAACGATGTACTCCACCACCAAAACATCTCCAACATCCCGCTCAGCCACCGTCACAATCGCACCACCGCCACCATCAGTCCACCACCGTCACAATCACTCACCATTGATGCACTCCACCACCAACGATTACTCCACCACCACCACCACCGATATCTATCAACCCCCTTGAATATGATCTGATTTGTTTTAGTATTGGGTTTGGTTAGATTTTTAGATTTAGATTTGATTTTGGAAAAGGTTTTGGTGGGATGGCCTGTTAGTCAATATTTTGGTGGGTTTGGTCTGATTTGTTTTAGTATTGGAAAAGGTTTCATATGATTGCTGGCCGGATCTGTATGTATCTATATATTTTTTTTGTTTGACCATATATATGTGATGTGTATGAATATGGAATGTATATATGGAGGTGACCGGTGCCACATAAGCCCAAAAACGTTTTTCATCCACTATAGCATGTTTAGCCATTTTCCCGACATAGAATAAAAAAAACGTTAGTTCGTGCACACTATAACTTTTTGGGCATAGTTTGTTGCATTCCGGCGCTCTTAACCCAAATCTCAATGTATTTCTCCGAAGTGAACACCTTCTGATACCCGTCGTACCTGACCCTGCTGTTGTCGTTCATTGTTTGAGGCGAGGTCACGCCTTTACTTTTGTTTTCAAAACGCATGAGCGCCCCCCGCCATGGGCTTTACAGCCACCATGGCAAATGCTATCGTCGCCTTTGTAGTTGAACCCACTTTTAGCACTTTAAATATGCTTTTACAACTTCCGGTCCAACTGTGATCCCGATCAATCCCTGAAAGTGATGTGCCAAATTGATCGGAATTCATTTCAAAGCTGTTATCACCAAACACAAAGGTTTCCACCAATTCTTTTCCGATGTGCTTATCTTACATTGTTGTAGTTATTTCTTGTTTTTCTTCTGGAATCTTTTGGACTTCTGCTGATTGTTTACCACCAGAACAAGGTATCCAGTCATTACGACACATGTATCAACAAGATGTCAGAAAAAGAATTCAAGGAGACCTTTGCATTTGACTGTAACCACTTTGAAATGAATGTCGATCAATTTGACACGACACTTTCTAGGATTGATTAAGATCATACTAGTTGGGTCGAAAGTTGTGAAGGCATATTTCAAGTGCTAAAAGAGGGTTCAATTACAATGCCGGCAATAGCATCCGCCATCGTGGCTGTAAAGCCTATGACAGGGGATCTCATGCGCTTTGTCATCAAAAAAAAAAGTGTGACCTCACTTCAAACGGTGAATGACAACAGGAAAGTCAGGTACGTGATGGTATTGGAAGGAGTTGTCTCGGAGAAACACATCTACATTTCAAAAGAGAACAGGAATAAAAAGTTGTCGCTGACTAATTTGCAACTAAATGATAGAAGGATGTTCCGTGTCCGTCGTTTCTCTTATCTCCCTTCTAAGGGTGATATCGAGTATGCGGCAAGAAATTCATGGTTTGAAAAAAGTTTGGACTCTATTGAATTTGAGGTAATTATAACATCCCGAACTTTTAATTAACGGTTGACTTGAGTCGTTAAGTCAACACTTCGTGTCCGTTAAGTCTCTAGAAGATTTAATGACTATATGTGTTTAATGTGTTATATGTGTAAGGCTTTAATACCTTAATGATTGATGTGATTATGTGTTTAAGGTATATTTTAAATGCCTTAGAGGTGCTTCAAGTGTTTATTGTGTTGTAAGTATTCCCTATAGGTGATTTTAGCATAATATGAGCCATAAAGAAGTCTAGGGACTAGTTTTGACACATGTGGAAACTAAAAAACGGGATTAGGGTTACTAATCAGATCATTAGCCCCAAAATCATATTTCACTCTTCTCCTTTGAACCCTAGAACCGCCCCTCTTTCTCTTGAGCAATCCTAGTGTGTTTCTTGCGATTTCGGGTGGGATTGTATTCAATCATTTTGTGGTTAGATTTGACGATTTCGGGTCAATCGGTGATTGTTATTGCAATCATTTTGTGGTTAGATTTGACGATTTCGGGTCAATCGGTGATTGTTATTGCAATCATTTTGTGTTAGATTTGACGATTTCGGTCAATCGGTGATTGTATTGCAATCATTTTGTGGTTAGATTTGACGATTTCGGGTCAATCGGTGATTGTTATTGCAATCATTTTGTGGTTAGATTTGACGATTTCGGGTCAATCGGTGATTGTTATTGCAATCATTTGTTTAGTATTTGACGATTTCGGTCAATCGGTGATTGTTATTGCAATCATTTTGTGGTTAGATTTGACGATTTCGGGTCAATCGGTGATTGTTATTGCAATCATTTTGTGGTTAGATTTGACGATTTCGGGTCAATCGGTGATTGTTATTGCAATCATTTTGTGGTTAGATTTGACGATTTCGGGTCAATCGGTGATTGTTATTGCAATCATTTTGTGTTAGATTTGACGATTTCGGTCAATCGGTGATTGTTATTGCAATCATTTTGTGGTTAGATTTGACGATTTCGGGTCAATCGGTGATTGTTATTGCAATCATTTTGTGGTTAGATTTGACGATTTCGGTCAATCGGTGATTGTTATTGCAATCATTTTGTGGTTAGATTTGACGATTTCGGGTCAATCGGTAATGGTTGATTGCAATCATTTTGTGGTTAGATTTGACGATTTCGGGTCAATCGGTGATTGTTATTGCAATCATTTAGTATCTAGAGATTTCCTACAGGTATGAAATCATTGTTAATGTCATTTTAATGTTCAAATATGACCAATATAGGGTTCACACCTGGTCTAGGTCATTAGAGGATTAATCGATGTCAAAAACGTGTGTTTTGATCGATTCGGTAACAAAAAAAAGTTTGTTATTGTGCTGCAAATCAAGTTGGGGTTAATCAATGATTTCATTGCATCATTATGGTCTTAAAATGATGAATTTTGAGGAACAAAAGTCGTTCATAAGGTTTGGGGTCGTTTGGGGTGTGTTTGGTTAAGTTTTGGAGGTTAAACAAAGTGATTTGTGCAGAAACGGGGCCGTTGCGGCGCAGTCACTAGACTGCGACGCAATGAGTGTGCAGGGACTTTAGTTGCGACGCAGCAAGACCACTGCGATGCAATTAGCGACTGAAGTTGTAAATGACCATAACTTTTGAACCGTAACTCCGTTTTTGACAAATAAGCTATCAACGGAATCGTGAGAGAGTCTACTTTCTAATGGTAATGCTTTTAAAAGATTATTCTAATGTCAAAGTACCTGAAAGGTTGAATTAGTGAGTGAAGGTCGAGTTTCGTCGAGTTCTGTGAGCTCTAATGTATTAATCGAATCTTCAATGCATCAAGCAATTCTAGTGGGACATGTTTATAGGTGTTTAGGTCTGAGTTATGACCATAATTGAGTGGGTATTGTTTAGCTCGTCTAATGGTCTCTTAATGATTATAGGTAGTCGGGAATACTTGCTTTGCACGGTAGCTTAGTTATCAATTGTTGTGCGCTTCTTCGAGGTAAGATACACAACTTTGACACGCTAAGGGTTCAACAAACATAGTTTTCATATAATAACCTCCCCAAATGGTATCCTGTTTACTTATGGTTAATCGGGATTACACGGGAGGTGAGTGGGCTATGTATATGCATATTGAAGCCTGAAATGCTACCCTAAAGATATGTGACGTTATGAGATGATATGATATGATGTGAAATGATATGAAATGCTTTGAGATGTTATGAAATACGATATGTAATGAACTATGTTATGCAATGAAAGATGATATGTAATGATATACGATATGCAATGACATATGATGTGTAACGATATGAGATATATGATGATGTACGTGATGTAACAATGTATGATATGTAATGATGCTTAATATGTATATGTGCATGTGTATATGTGAGATATGATGATTACATGGCTTGTACATCTAGTTCACTAGACTTTGTAAGTTTCCATGACACGTGCACGTTTAAGGGCCCAAACGTTAATAAGATATGGTGTGATGTGATATGTTAATAATGTTTAGATAATGTTAACACCTAAACTGTATGTGAGAAATGCTCGAGCTATTGATGTGAGAAGTGTTAAGCTTAACCCGTACTTGCCCTTGCCCGGCTGGTGCGTAGATGTGGTTGCTTGGGTGGCTCCTTGCAACATAGTTAACGTGAGATGAGTAATTTCGGGTAGGCCTAACTAGCCACCAATGTCTTTGAACATACGGACTACTCCTGGATCGGATTTGCCTTTCCTTAATGACAAAGATGGATTGTCGAAAGGTTTCACCATTGAGTCGGGTGTGAGGGTTGTTGTGAGGTCTTATGACCGCCAACACATAAACTTTCACCTAACGTGAGATGTGTGGCATAAGTCACACATAATTTGATGTGAACGTGAGATATGATAAGTGATGTAAATGTGAGATGTGATGTGTGATGTGTTTAGGCACAATTAGGATTGAATATCCTATGATGTTTAATGTAATGTGAGATGATGTTATGCTATGACTTGTGCCTTAATGATTATAATGTATTCTTTGAAATATTGAAATGGACAAATGCTTTATAAACTATGTGTTATCTTACTTAGCTAATTCGTTAGCTAACACTTGTTTCTTGAAATGTGTTGTTCCCTCAGGTTTAGCATGCTTGAGCTAGATGACGATAAAGTGCGAGGCATGGGTAGATTACAATGAAGCTGGCTTTAGTTTACCCATAATAGCTTCCCATATTAGACATTTGCTTTCGTCTAGACATTGATGACTTGTAATTACTTTGATGTCGGTTGTTTTATGTTGGGCAACCGTTGGATTTCCATTTGAACTATTTATGATGACATTGCTAGTAACACCATTTGATAAATGAACCAAACATGTCCTTTTGGTTTGGTCTTCTAAAGTTGTTTCCGCTATCTTTGACGCCGTTAGGCGAAATTTTTTGAAAATCCATATTTTTAAACGACGGGTGTTACAAGTGGTATCAGAGAAATGGTTTAAGTGAACCAATGACTATATGACCATAGGATTTGGACTTAAACCGTAAGATGAGACATGTTAGGCTTAAGTAGTAGTGCTTTAGCCTTGAGATGAAATGCCTTAGGATGGTTTTGGGATGAGTGAGAGTGTAGGATTAAGGCTATACGATAAATGTTTTGTTGATATGTGAATATGTCTTTTAGCCTTTATTCTCATGTTTCTCGCTTCTTCGTCGCTAGATTATTCAGTTGCTACGATAGACGGTCCTCGAGGTGATGTGCTATTTCCCTAACTAAATTTGATGAACGTGCACTGTAAATTATGTGTGAAGTGATTGAAATGAAAGAAAGTTGGAGGATTAGGTGAAATGGTATTCCATTAATGTCCAACCCACGGGGTTTGTGACAAGGATCATAAAGGAAATGAGATGTTGTATGCATGAAGAAGGTCGCGTGAATGGATGTGGTGAAAAGAAGGCGATACACAAATGTGGTAGCGAACACGCGTGTGAAAGGATACAATGACAATTATGGTCTGGAACATAATTGCATGTGTATCACGACGCGAGCGTGTTTGTGTGGCCATGCTTGTGTTGACCGTTGTTCAAGGTAACGAAGTTGGAGATATTTTTATGTATTGTATCTTTATGTGTGGAGAGTAAACACCGTGTTATAACTTTAGTGACTTAGATGCCTGTGATGTGCGGAATTGTTTACTCACGACAATGAAATGCGTATTTGTTGTTTCATTTTAGGTGTTATATGCGAATACCCTATAGATGATGTCAAATATGTGATGAAAGTGCTATATATAGGTTAAGACATGATGGTAGTGGAATGAATTTATCGCATGAATCTTATTAAAGGAAATGAAGGTGATATTGGTTGAGTATGTATGCAAGGTCTCATTTTATATGGTGAATTTGATGCTAAGATGATTGACTAGTAATGGTCATGTTGCATTAGTTCGTGAAGGATACTTCGATTACTTCCCCAAGATTGAAGTCGGATCCTTCCTATTAATTCTATTTTCCTTCTACGCTAGGAATGAGTTGATGCTAATGATAGAGTAATTGAAAGATGTTGATGTTGTTCTATGTTCTTATCAAATCGTGAGTTTATGTGGAAGAGGGTTTTATCTCTACTGACGCTTAATAAAGCTTTGTAGAAAGGTCATTTCCTTGACAACGATTCTCAAGTTTGTTCTATCGATGAAATGTTATTTTTTCGCGTGTGTGATTGAATTCACCTTTCGTTTCTAGTGTTGTTATCATTCGTAAATTTATGATGCGTTTCCTGAGGATCTCCTTGATCTTCTTTCCGACCGTGAGGTCAAGTTCTCTATTGAGCTTTGACTGGTCTGTTGCTAAGACACCTTATTTGTCTTACTCCTACAGAAATGAAGGAGCTATTGTCTTTGATTCAATCATTTATTGATAAGGCTTTATTCGTCTGAGTTCCTCGACTTGGGGAGCTCCTATCTTGTTTGTAAATAAGAAAGATGATTCCATGCGTATGTATATTGACTACCGCGAGCTTAATAGGCATACGGTCAAGAATAAGTATCTCTTACTCGTATTGATGATCTTTTTGATCAACTTCAAGGTGCTCCTTATTTTTGAAATAGTGATTTGCATTCTGGTTATCACCAATTGAAAGTTGAGGAGAAAAGTGTAGCTAAGACAGCCTTCCGTACTCGATATGGTCACTATGAGTTCTTGGTCATGCCTTTTGGTTTGACAAATGTGCCGGCTGCTTTTATGGATCTTATGAATCGTGTATGTCGGCCATTCTTGGATCATTTTGTGATTGTTTTCATTAATGATATATTGGTGTATTCAAAGACTGAATCCGAACATCGTGAGCATTTAATGGTTGTTCTTGAAGTCCTTTGGGAGAAGAAGCTTTATGCCAAATTCTCCAAATGTGAATTCTGGCTTAAGGAATTTCATTTCCTTGGGCATGTCATTCCTTCGGATGGAATTAAAGTCGATCCTTCAAAGATTGAAGCCGTATCAAAGTGGGAGCAGCCTAAAAACTCCTACTGAGATCAAGAGTTTTCTAGGTTTAGCAGGTTACTACCGGAGATTCATTCAAGATTTCTCTAGAATTGCTAAGCCTATGACGGAGCTGACGAAGAAGGGAGTGAAGTTCTGGTGGACCGATTCACAAGAAAGAGCTTTTCAGACATTGAAAAAGAAGTTATGTGAAGCTCCTATTCTATCCTTACCCGAGGGCACCGATGATTTGGTTGTGTATAGTGATGCTTCTGCTACGGGTTTGGGTTGTGTTCTTATGCAGCGAGACAAAGTCATTGCTTATGCTTCACGTCAGTTGTAGCCTCATGAGAAGAATTATCCTACTCATGATTTAGAGCTTGCTGCAGTTATATTTGCATTGAAGTTGTGGAGACACTATTTATATGGCACTAAGTGCACCTTATTTACCGATCATAAAAGCTTGCAATACGTGTTTTCTCAAAAGGATATGAATGTGAGGCAAAGAAGATGGATGGAATTGCTTAAAGATTATGATTGTGAGATCAAATACCATCCAGGTAAAGCTAATGTGGTGGAAGATGCTTTGAGTCGAAAAGGGCAAGCTACTAGTAAGTTATGTATTACGGTTACTCAAGTTGAATCTGGGTTCCTTGAACTCATCAAGTTAGCTCAAGTTGAAGCTCTTTTAGATGCAAATGTGAATGATGAAGGTATAGCTAAAAAGAAGCGACTTAAGATGGAGGTGAACAGTCGTGATTTTCAAACCTTTAAAGGTCGGTTTTGGTTACCTATGCTTGGTAGCAACCAAGAGTGATACTCAAGGAATCTGTAGGTCCCATTAGCAAGTTCAAGTTTGTTCTGCAAAGATGGGTGCTAGGTTGAGGCATCTATATGGTGACCAAATGTGAAGATGGATAGTATGATGTTCCTTCAAAATGTGTGACTTGTGCTCAAGTCAAACCTGGGAGCCGAATGTTATATGGAAAGATGCAACGGATGGTTATTCCGAAGCGGAAATGTACTTATATTACTATGGATTATGTGACATAGTTGCTTAAAACCCCAAGGGGCAATGATGTGATATGAGTCGTTGTAGACTATTTGATAAAAATGCTCATTTTCCCGTTACTCGTGGGTATCTGCTTGTTGTAAAGCTTGCCACTTTTCATATAGATGAAGTGAGCATGGAGTTCCATTATCTATTGTGTTTGATTTTCATAAGAGGATAAACTCTCGAAGATATATGATATGTGCTTGTGTATTGCTTTTGGATGACATCCATGGTACTTTCGTGAGCGTTGTTGAACATATGCCCTTATGATTAAAAAAAACCAATGTGACTCCATTGCAATATGTGAGTATTGATGCTAAGAAATAATTGTAGATGTTCCGGTTGAGATTCTTGGCCAAAAGTAAAAGAAGCTTCGTAGTAAGTTAATTGAGCATGTGCTAGTGAGATGGAATCATATTCATGGTTAAAGTTGATTCGGGAACTATCCTCACCTATTTGATGTTGAAATGATTCCGAGGACGGAATCCTCTTAAGGGGGGGTAATTGTAACATCCCGAACTTTTAATTAACGGTTGACTTGAGTCGTTAAGTCAACACTTCGTGTCCGTTAAGTCTCTAGAAGATTTAATGACTATATGTGTTTAATGTGTTATATGTGTAAGGCTTTAATGCCTTAATGATTGATGTGATTATGTGTTTAAGGTATATTTTAAATGCCTCAGAGGTGCTTGAAGTGTTTATTGTGTTGTAAGTATTCCCAATAGGTGATTTTAGCCTAATATGAGCCATAAGGAAGTCTAGGGACTAGTTTTGACATATGTGGAAACTAAAAAACGGGATTAGGGTTACTAATCAGATCATTAGCCCAAAATCATATTTCACTCTTCTCCTTTGAACCCTAGAACCGCCCCTCTTTCTCTTGAGCAATCCTAGTGTGTTTCTTGCGATTTCGGGTGGATTTATGATCAATCGATGCACGTATTCGATCCGTTAATCATCCTCCAAGGTATAGATGGTAATCCTTACTTATTATCACTCATTTTCATCCTTATAATTCGTTCATACCTGACCTATTGAGTAATGGTTGATTGCAATCGTTTTATGGTTAGATTTGACGATTTCGGGTCAATCGGTGATTGTTATTGCAATCATTTAGTATCTAGAGATTTCCTACAGGTATGAAATCATTGTTAATGTCATTTTAATGTTCAAATATGACCAATATAGGGTTCACACCTGGTCTAGGTCATTAGAGTATTAATTGATGTCAAAAACGTGTGTTTTGATCGATTCGGTAACAAAAAAACATTTGTTATTGTGATGCAAATCAAGTAGGGGTTAATCAATGATTTCATTACATCATTATGGTCTTAAAATGATGAATTTTGAGGTACAAAAGTCGTTCATAAGGTTTGGGGTCGTTTGGGGTGTGTTTGGTTAAGTTTTGGAGGTTAAACAAAGTGATTTGTGCAGAAACGGGGCCTGTTGCGGCGCAGTCACTAGACTGCGACGCAATGAGTGTGCAGGGACTTTAGTTGCAACGCAGCAAGATCACTACGACACAATTAGCGACTGAAGTTGTAAATGACCATAACTTTTGAACCGTAACTCCGTTTTTGACAAATAAGCTATCAACGGAATCGTGAGAGAGTCTACTTTCTAATGGTAATGCTTTTAAAAGATTATTCTAATGTCAAAGTACCTGAAAGGTTGAATTAGTGAGTGAAGGTCGAGTTTCGTCGAGTTCTGTGAGCTCTAATGTATTAATCGAATCTTCAATGCATTAAGCATTCTAATGGGACATGTTTATAGGTGTTTAGGTCTGAGTTATGACCATAATTGAGTGGGTATTGTTTAGCTCGTCGAATGGTCGCTTAATGATTATAGGTAGTCGGGAATACTTGCTTTGCACGGTAGCTTAGTTATCATTTGTAGTGCGCTTCTTCGAGGTAAGATACACAACTTTGACACGCCGAGGGTTCAACAAACATAGTTTTCATATAATAACCTCCCCAAATGGTATCTTGTTTACTTATGGTTAATCGGGATTACACGGGAGGTGATTGGGCTATGTATATGCATATTGAAGCCTGAAATGCTACCCTAAAGATATGTGACGTTATGAGATGATATGATATGATGTGAAATGATATGAAATGCTTTGAGATGTTATGAAATACGATATGTAATGAACTATGTTATGCAATGAAAGATGATATGTAATGATATACGATATGCAATGACATATGATGTGTAACGATATGAGATATATGATGATGTACGTGATGTAACAATGTATGATATGTAATGATGCTTAATATGTATATGTGCATGTGTATATGTGAGATATGATGATTACATGGCTTGTACATCTAGTTCACTAGACTTTGTAAGTTGCCATGACACGTGCACGTTTAAGGGCCCAAACATTAATAAGATGTGATGTGATGTGATATGTTAATAATGTTTAGGTAATGTGAACACCTAAACTGTATGTGAGAAATGCTCGAGCTATTGATGTGAGAAGTGTTAAGCTTAACCCGTACTTGCCCTTGCCCGACTGGTGCGTAGATGTGGTTGCTTGGGTAGCTCCTTGCAACATAGTTAACGTGAGATGAGTAATTTCGGGTAGGCCTAACTAGCCACCAATGTCTTTGAACATACGGACTACTCCTGGATCGGATTTGCCTTTCCTTAACGACAAATATGGATTGCCGAAAGGTTTCACCATTGAGTCGGGTGTGAGGGTTGTTGTGAGGTCTTATGACCGCCAACACATAAACTTTCACCTAACGTGAGATGTGTGGCATAAGTCACACATAATTTGATGTGAACGTGAGATATGATATGTGATGTAAATGTGAGATGTGATGTGTGATGTGTTTAGGCACAATTAGGATTGAATATCCTATGATGTTTAATGTAATGTGAGGTGATGTTATGCTATGACTTGTGCCTTAATGATTATAATGTATTCTTTCAAATATTGAAATGGACAAATGCTTTATAAACTATGTGTTATCTTACTTAGCTAATTCGTTAGCTAACACTTGTTTCTTGAAATGTGTTGTTCCCTCAGGTTTAACATGCTTGAGCTAGATGACGATAAAGTGCGAGGCATGGGTAGATTACAATGAAGCTGGCTTTAGTTTACCCATAATAGCTTCCCATATTAGACATTTGCTTTCGTCTAGACATTGATGACTTGTAATTACTTTGATGTCGGTTGTTTTCTGTTGGGCAACCGTTGGATTTCCATTTGAACTATTTAACATGACATTGCTAGTAACACCATTTGATAAATGAACCAAACAGGTCCTTTTGGTTTGGTCTTTTAAAGTTATTTCCGCTATCTTTGACGCCGTTAGGTGAAATATTTTTGAAATCCATATTTTTAAACGACGGGTATTACATGATAACTAGGTACGCAGTGAGATTCTACAATAAAAATGACCATTGAGTTAACTAGAAAGATTTCATGTCGATCAACTATTTTCTTTGGTATATTTTTTTTCCAAATAACGATTGAAAGAGAAAAAAATGAAAAAAGTTTACACACCTATTTTTTGTCAAGCCCCAACCCATTTGGCACATAACCCTCACCTCCATCCGACCCGCCTTGACCCAAATTACGTAAAAATCCAACCCGCATGACCAGGCATATAAATAAATATTTTAAATAATAATAATAATAACGATATAAAAAGCACCAATTAAATTAAATTAAAACAAGTATGAACTTATCAAATGATCTAAAAAAATAACAATTGAATTTCTTTCAACATATATACTCTAGCGTGGACCCGGTTAAGACAACGTAAGCTAGATCTTCTGTTGCGAGCAAATGATCCACACCTTTCAAAAAAAAAAATTATTAGTTCTTAAAAAATAATCCTAACATACAAACACAAATCTAATCAATTTTTCTATATGTTTATTATATGTATATCTATATATATATATATATATATCTATATATATATATATATATATATCTATATATATATATATCTATATATATATACATCAGAAAAAAGTTCATGTGAAAACAATTTGAATTAAAAGAACCATGACAAACTTTAAATTATAACTTGATGTTCATACATGAATGATATATGTGAACAAATTCTTACAGAGATGAACATATCAAATTATACCTGATATTAGTTATGTTCATATGATAAATATACATATATATATATATAAAGAGAGGGAGAGAGAGAGAGAAAAAAAATAGAAAAAATACACATAAACATGATAAAATTAATAACGTGTATAAATTAGTTGTATATATATTATAAATTTCTGAAAGATATGAAACCTTGCCCTCTTTCTTTTGAGAAAAATAATAGCAAAACAGCTATTTAAACCGAACGATCCGGTTTGACACCGGAGTTGACCCAATCTCGTGCCCAATTGCATTTTTTTGGTTATAAAAATGTAACCAAAATCCTTTCACTAATTTCACAAACACCTTTTCCCTATAACCAAACTCACTTCAATCATCAAAATCTCTTTCCAACTTACTTCAAAAATCCAATCCTTAAACATGTCCACCAAGTGTTTGATAAAAAACCTCAACCAATATATATAAAATTTTCTTAGCAAACTATAAATGACCTAAAAGTCTTTCCATACAAACTATTAACCTTTGTTAAATATGGGGTGCACGCCAACTATTTGTTGAAATGTCACCTTTATTTCTAGGGCGTTGTTGCTAAAAGTTTCGCGTTTTAACTTAAGACGTGTCTATTTTTGGGAGTTCTATGGCTTCCTCTTCTTCATCTTCGGACGACACTTGGCCATGCCCCTTTCGCATGTTTCATTGTTGCCCGGATGGTGAAGTGGGGAGAAAAGGGATATGTCGGTTAATTTCTCATATCAAAAGGTTGCACCTTTCAAGTGATGAACGTAATGTTTATTTCTATGGATATATATATATATATATATATAATCAAATCTATATCTATATATATATATATATATATATATATATATATATATATATATATATATATATATATATATATATATATATATATATATATATATATATATATATATATATATATATATATATATATATATATATATATATATATATATATATATATATATATATATATATATATATATATATATATATATATATATATATATATATATATATATATATATATATATATATATATATATATATATATATATATATATATATATATATATATATATATATATATATATATATATATATATATATATATATATATATATATATATATATATATATATATATATATATATATATATATATATATATATATATATATATATATATATATATATATATATATATATATATATATATATATATATATATATATATATATATATATATATATATATATATATATATATATATATATATATATATATATATATATATATATATATATATATATATATATATATATATATATATATATATATATATATATATATATATATATATATATATATATATATATATATATATATATATATATATATATATATATATATATATATATATATATATATATATATATATATATATATATATATATATATATATATATATATATATATATATATATATATATATATATATATATATATATATATATATATATATATATATATATATATATATATATATATATATATATATATATATATATATATATATATATATATATATATATATATATATATATATATATATATATATATATATATATATATATATATATATATATATATATATATATATATATATATATATATATATATATATATATATATATATATATATATATATATATATATATATATATATATATATATATATATATATATATATATATATATATATATATATATATATATATATATATATATATATATATATATATATATATATATATATATATATATATATATATATATATATATATATATATATATATATATATATATATATATATATATATATATATATATATATATATATATATATATATATATATATATATATATATATATATATATATATATATATATATATATATATATATATATATATATATATATATATATATATATATATATATATATATATATATATATATATATATATATATATATATATATATATATATATATATATATATATATATATATATATATATATATATATATATATATATATATATATATATATATATATATATATATATATATATATATATATATATATATATATATATATATATATATATATATATATATATATATATATATATATATATATATATATATATATATATATATATATATATATATATATATATATATATATATATATATATATATATATATATATATATATATATATATATATATATATATATATATATATATATATATATATATATATATATATATATATATATATATATATATATATATATATATATATATATATATATATATATATATATATATATATATATATATATATATATATATATATATATATATATATATATATATATATATATATATATATATATATATATATATATATATATATATATATATATATATATATATATATATATATATATATATATATATATATATATATATATATATATATATATATATATATATATATATATATATATATATATATATATATATATATATATATATATATATATATATATATATATATATATATATATATATATATATATATATATATATATATATATATATATATATATATATATATATATATATATATATATATATATATATATATATATATATATATATATATATATATATATATATATATATATATATATATATATATATATATATATATATATATATATATATATATATATATATATATATATATATATATACATCTACACTGCGACGCAGTGGGCAAGTTTGCCTCCACTGCGCCGCAGTCATCTATATGGCAAGGAGACCTTGTGACCAGTAAGATATCACTGCGACGCAGTGGCGTGTACACGCCCACTGCGCCGCAGTCATCAGGGTGGAAAGAGCAGTTCGAGACCAGTGAGAATACACTGCGACGCAGTGGTGGTGGACTGGACCACTGCGCCGCAGTCGGCCACCAGAAACAAGAGAACAATTGTCCAGTGAGGAATCACTGCGACGCAGTGGGGGTAATCATGGACCACTGCGCCGCAGTCATCTATATGGCAAGGAGACCTTGTGACCAGTAAGATATCACTGCGACGCAGTGGGGGCATTACACGCCCACTGCGCCGCAGTGAAGGGGCGTACCTGAAGGGTTTTTGGTCAGTTTTTGCATCAGACATCAGGGGGTATAAATAGTTTTCACGACCTAATACCCAAATTATCAAATATTCTTTCTAGGAGCTGCACTTCAAGGAATTCTTCAAGGGTCAATTCAAGATCTAATCGTCTTCGATTCATTGAAGATTCACGTGCACCCATCTAGATCGTATCTACTTATTGTCTTGCAATTTCGTTTCTTCAAACAATTGGTACTTTATGTTCATCCTTGATTCTAATTGTAATTTCAATTTAATCATGAGTGGCTAATTCTTCTATTGTCCACCTTGATGAAACTAGACGAATGATGTGATTGCTATATATTTTAATTCAAAGAGTTGATTTCAATTATCGTTGTGTCGTGATCTTGATGATTTAATTCCTTTATTTGTATTAATTTGATATTGGTGGCATGTGTGTTCTTCGTTAGTGGTACTAGTCGAATGCATATGTGATTTTCTAACGGTCGCTTGTCTATGAGCGATTATCACTAGTTCATGGTATGATAGTGAATGTCAAATTAATAAAAGGAGTCATTTTGTCAACGTGTTTAGAAACGGTTGGTGGTACCACGTTTTAATTCACATAGGCGCAATTGGTAATTTGGTAATCAAACAAGCTAAGTGTTGGTAAGATTGTCTAGGCGTTGGTGGTACCGGCTTGGGTAATTAAACTAGCAGTTAGGTGTTTGGGTGACTTGTGAGCGGTTGGTGGTACCACGCGAGCATTTCATTCTCTCACGTTTATCGTGTCAACTCTTAACGAATTTGGTCTTAACTGAAAGCAATCATGTCTGAAGTCTAGCGGAGTCAAGGTGGATGATATTTACCATTATTGTTTGAGACTTACCTTTACTTATACGCATTTGTCTTTTAAAGTTATTGTCAGAGTGAGAATCAAAGTAACACCCTTTTTCCAAACCTCTTTACTAAACAATTAATTCAAACCAATCCCCGTGAACGAACCTGGACTTACCTTTACTTATACGCATTTGTCTTTTAAAGTTATTGTCAGAGTGAGAATCAAAGTAACACCCTTTTTCCAAACCTCTTTACTAAACAATTAATTCAAACCAATCCCCGTGAACGAACCTGGACTTACCTTTACTTATACGCATTTGTCTTTTAAAGTTATTGTCAGAGTGAGAATCAAAGTAACACCCTTTTTCCAAACCTCTTTACTAAACAATTAATTCAAACCAATCCCCGTGAACGAACCTGGACTTACCTTTACTTATACGCATTTGTCTTTTAAAGTTATTGTCAGAGTGAGAATCAAAGTAACACCCTTTTTCCAAACCTCTTTACTAAACAATTAATTCAAACCAATCCCCGTGAACGAACCTGGACTTACCTTTACTTATACGCATTTGTCTTTTAAAGTTATTGTCAGAGTGAGAATCAAAGTAACACCCTTTTTCCAAACCTCTTTACTAAACAATTAATTCAAACCAATCCCCGTGAACGAACCTGGACTTACCTTTTTACTATATTACATATGATCGGGTCCACTGCCCGATAGTGTGTAGTAGTGAGTTTTTAGGTATTTCTTGTTTATAAATTTTAAACTCGATTTAGCACATCAAGTTTTTGGCGCCGCTGCCGGGGATTGTGCGCTGTTTTAGTTGTTAATTTAGTGGTTTGATCCTTCCTCACGCGTGAGGAAGTTATTTGCTTTAATAGTTTAGTTTTTCTTTTCTTATCTTATCACAGGTGCAGTTGACGTGTTTGGTTAGTTGTGTTTTGCAGGTCTACTTTTTAGTTGATGAACTTGAGGTCTTCTGGTTTACCACTTAATAGCCCTTTGAGAACACCAACAAGACGTAGGTTTAACAACACAACACCAACACCATTCTCACCTATTGCTAGACCCACTCCTGATTCAGACGAGGAGGGGTTTAATTTGGACGAATTTTTTGATCTTGAAGTTAAGGTAGAAGAGACCGAGATGGCGGATGAGGAAAGGGACCCAAATGATATACGGTATGGCGAAAGGGTTCGCACTATTCCTGCAAACCGAGGTAGTCCTATTAGACCTCCTCAAATTGCTCATGACTTCAACCTAAAGGGTAATCATCTTAAGAGCATTGAGGAACAACAATTTGATGGTAAGAGGAAGTGGGATCCGTATCAACATCTAGAAAGATTTGAAAAATTGGCAAGGTTGAGATAAACATGAAGAATCAATGTGTGAACTTCAAGGATCTTGAGAGTAGGATGGCTGCCCTTTCTAGGCCACAAGGTACTTTACCTAGCACTACTCAACAGAATCCTAAGCCTCAATTTAGCATGGGACCTAATCAGGGGCAGAAGTACACACCGCCTCAAGCTCGCCATGAGGAGGCCAAAGCCATTACAACCCGTACAGGTAAGTCATATGACCCTCCTTCTATGCCTAATGTGGTTGTTTCGGATGTACATGATTCAGGTATTGATGATGATGAAGTAGATGAGGAGATTGAGATGGAGGAGAATCCGACCGTGAAGACTCCGGTCACTCCACCAAAACCGGTTGTGGAACCCGAGGTGAAGGCTTATAAACCAAAAGTGCCATTTCCACAACGGTTCAAGAAGGCTAAGCTAAAGGAACAATACAATAAGTTTGTTCAAATGATTTCTAATGTGCATATTAATGTTCCTTTAGTTGATTTGATACAGGGTATGCCTCACTATGCCAAGTTCATCAAGGAACTTGTGACGGATAAAAGGAAGTTGGAGGAAGCAAAAGCTACATTTCTAAATGCGGAGTGTTCTGCTATCTTGCAGAACCGCATTCCTCCTAAACTTGAGGATCCAGGGAGTTTTCTAATCACTTGCTCTATTAGAACCATAATTTGTAAGGCTTTAGCTGATTTAGGAGCTAGTGTTAATTTAGTGGTTTGATCCTTCCTCACGCGTGAGGAAGTTATTTGCTTTAATAGTTTAGTTTTTCTTTTCTTATCTTATCACAGGTGCAGTTGACGTGTTTGGTTAGTTGTGTTTTGCAGGTCTACTTTTTAGTTGATGAACTTGAGGTCTTCTGGTTTACCACTTAATAGCCCTTTGAGAACACCAACAAGACGTAGGTTTAACAACACAACACCAACACCATTCTCACCTATTGCTAGACCCACTCCTGATTCAGACGAGGAGGGGTTTAATTTGGACGAATTTTTTGATCTTGAAGTTAAGGTAGAAGAGACCGAGATGGCGGATGAGGAAAGGGACCCAAATGATATACGGTATGGCGAAAGGGTTCGCACTATTCCTGCAAACCGGGGTAGTCCTATTAGACCTCCTCAAATTGCTCATGACTTCAACCTAAAGGGTAATCATCTTAAGAGCATTGAGGAACAACAATTTGATGGTAAGAGGAAGTGGGATCCGTATCAACATCTAGAAAGATTTGAAAAATTGGCAAGGTTGAGATAAACATGAAGAATCAATGTGTGAACTTCAAGGATCTTGAGAGTAGGATGGCTGCCCTTTCTAGGCCACAAGGTACTTTACCTAGCACTACTCAACAGAATCCTAAGCCTCAATTTAGCATGGGACCAAATCAAGGACCCAATCAGGGGCAGAAGTACACACCGCCTCAAGCTCGCCATGAGGAGGCCAAAGCCATTACAACCCGTACAGGTAAGTCATATGACCCTCCTTCTATGCCTAATGTGGTTGTTTCGGATGTACATGATTCAGGTATTGATGATGATGAAGTAGATGAGGAGATTGAGATGGAGGAGAATCCGACCGTGAAGACTCCGGTCACTCCACCAAAACCGGTTGTGGAGCCCGAGGTGAAGGCTTATAAACCAAAAGTGCCATTTCCACAACGGTTCAAGAAGGCTAAGCTAAAGGAACAATACAATAAGTTTGTTCAAATGATTTCTAATGTGCATATTAATGTTCCTTTAGTTGATTTGATACAGGGTATGCCTCACTATGCCAAGTTCATCAAGGAACTTGTGACGGATAAAAGGAAGTTGGAGGAAGCAAAAGCTACATTTCTAAATGCGGAGTGTTCTGCTATCTTGCAGAACCGCATTCCTCCTAAACTTGAGGATCCAGGGAGTTTTCTAATCACTTGCTCTATTAGAACTATAATTTGTAAGGCTTTAGCTGATTTAGGAGCTAGTGTTAATTTGATGCCTTATTCGGTTTGGAGTAAGTTGGCTCTAGGAATCCTTCGCCCGACTCGTATGAGTATTAGGCTTGCTGATCACTCATTTCAGTATCCCATGGGGATTGCTGAAAATATTAGAGTCACTGTCGGTCATATTGTTTTCCTTGTTGATTTTGTTATCTTGGAAATGGAGGAGGATGCCCAGGTACCCCTTATTCTTGGTAGACCTTTCCTAAACACCGCGGATGCTATCATCCGTGTGAAGGATAAGGAAATATCTTTGGGTGTGGGTACGGATAGGATTGTTTTCAATGTCGAAAGGTCTATTAAGCATACTTATTCTAATGATGAATCTTGTTTCAGGATTGACGTGATAGATGATGCTTTGGACCAAGAATTTCAGGAGTTGATGGAGACAGATATGGATGAGGAGATTGAGATGGAGGAGAATCCGACCGTGAAGACTCCGGTCACTCCACCAAAACCGGTTGTGGAGCCCGAGGTGAAGGCTTATAAACCAAAAGTGCCATTTCCACAACGGTTCAAGAAGGCTAAGCTAAAGGAACAATACAATAAGTTTGTTCAAATGATTTCTAATGTGCATATTAATGTTCCTTTAGTTGATTTGATACAGGGTATGCCTCACTATGCCAAGTTCATCAAGGAACTTGTGACGGATAAAAGGAAGTTGGAGGAAGCAAAAGCTACATTTCTAAATGCGGAGTGTTCTGCTATCTTGCAGAACCGCATTCCTCCTAAACTTGAGGATCCAGGGAGTTTTCTAATCACTTGCTCTATTAGAACTATAATTTGTAAGGCTTTAGCTGATTTAGGAGCTAGTGTTAATTTGATGCCTTATTCGGTTTGGAGTAAGTTGGCTCTAGGAATCCTTCGCCCGACTCGTATGAGTATTAGGCTTGCTGATCACTCATTTCAGTATCCCATGGGGATTGCTGAAAATATTAGAGTCACTGTCGGTCATATTGTTTTCCTTGTTGATTTTGTTATCTTGGAAATGGAGGAGGATGCCCAGGTACCCCTTATTCTTGGTAGACCTTTCCTAAACACCGCGGATGCTATCATCCGTGTGAAGGATAAGGAAATATCTTTGGGTGTGGGTACGGATAGGATTGTTTTCAATGTCGAAAGGTCTATTAAGCATACTTATTCTAATGATGAATCTTGTTTCAGGATTGACGTGATAGATGATGCTTTGGACCAAGAATTTCAGGAGTTGATGGAGACAGATATGGGGGATGAGGAGATTGCTTATCTAGGAGCTGGAGAAATTGATGATGATGATCTATTTGCTGAAGTTATGGCTCTTAGTTTGGATGAGACACCTCTAGTTGATGAGAGTTTTGAGGAGGTAGTTGCTGATGGAAGCTCATTGGTACCTAATTCAGTTGATGTACCACCTACAGACTTGGAGCTTAAGCCGCTGCCTGCCCATTTGGAGTATGCATACTTAGCAGGTGAATCATCCTTACCAGTTGTCATCTCGTCTTCACTCTCAGGTGACGAGAAAGGACTCCTTCTTGCTGTGCTTAGAGCCCATAAGCGGGCTTTTGCTTGGAAGACTACCGACATTCCAGGTATTAGTCCTAACTTTTGTCAACATAAAATCGATTTTGTAGATGATGTGAAGCCCGTTGTCCAGCGACAAAGGCGGCTGAATCCAAATATGAAAGAAGTGGTAAAAAAGGAAGTAATTAAATTGTTAGATGCGGGAATTATTTTCCCTATAGCTGATAGTCCTTGGGTTAGCCCTGTCCATTGTGTACCCAAAAAGGGGGGTATGACTGTTATTGAAAATGAGAATAGGGAGCTTTTGGCTACTAGGACTGTTACGGGGTGGCGGGTGTGTATTGACTACCGTAAGCTAAATGATGCCACCCGTAAAGATCACTTCCCATTACCTTTCATTGATCAAATGTTAGAGAGATTAGCAGGTAATGAGTATTTTTGTTTCCTTGATGGGTTTTCCGGGTATTTCCAAATACCCATTGATCCAAAGGATCAAGAGAAGACCACTTTTACGTGCCCCTTTGGCACTTTTGCTTATCGGCGAATGCCGTTTGGTCTTTGTAATGCCCCAGGCACCTTTCAAAGGTGTATGATTGCTATATTCCAGGACATGCTTGAAACCTCCATGGAGGTTTTCATGGATGATTTCTCGGTATTTGGGGACTCATTTCGAACCTGTTTGCATAACTTAGATAAAATGTTGGAAAGATGTGAAAGAGCACAACTCGTGCTAAATTGGGAAAAGTGTCACTTCATGGTGACTGAGGGAATTGTGCTAGGCCACAAAGTGTCTAAGGCCGGGATAGAGGTTGATAGGGCTAAGATTGATGTGATAGCCAAACTACCCCCGCCTTCCAATGTGAAAGGGGTAAGGAGTTTTCTTGGGCATGCTGGATTTTATCGTAGGTTTATTAAAGACTTTTCCAAGATTACTCGTCCTATGACCCACTTGTTGGAGAAGGACACTCCTTTTATATTTGATGATGCTTGTGTAAGTGCTTTTCAGGTGTTGAAAGAGAAATTGACCAATTCACCTATTATGGTTGGGCCAGATTGGGAATTGCCCTTTGAGCTAATGTGTGATGCTAGTGATTTTGCTGTGGGAGCCGTACTTGGGCAAAGGGTTGATAAACATTTCAAGCCTATTTACTTTGCTAGTAAAACATTGAATCCAGCCCAGCAAAATTACACCACTACTGAGAAAGAGTTGCTTGCTGTGGTTTTTGCTTTTGATAAATTTAGATCATATCTTGTTTTAAGTAAAACCATAGTTTTTACGGACCATTCAGCCCTAAAGTACTTGTTTTCCAAACAAGATGCTAAACCCAGACTTATCCGTTGGATCTTGTTGTTACAAGAATTTGATATTGAGATCAAGGATAAGAAAGGGGCTGAAAACTTGGCTGCTGATCATTTGAGTAGATTGGAAGATCCTCACCGGGAGGAACTTCGTGATGGGGAGATCAATGATCACTTCCCCGATGAGTCTCTAATGTTTATTTCTACTTCTAATGATGCTCCTTGGTTTGCTGACATTGCAAATTATTTAGTTGCAGGTGAGATACCAAATGACTTCACGCATCAACAAAAGAAGAAGCTAATTTCAGATGCCAAACACTATTTTTGGGATAGCCCATATTTGTTTCGAGTTTGTGCAGATGGGATGGTGAGAAGATGTGTTGCTGGAGCCGAGACTAGGGAGATTTTGGATGCTTGTCACTATGGACCAACTGGAGGTCATTATGGTCCCTCAGTTACAGGTAAAAAGGTATTTGATGCAGGTTTCTATTGGCCCACAATTTTCAGGGAGGCTCAAACCTTGGTAGAAACTTGTGACATTTGTCAGAGGCAAGGAAACATCACCAAGCGGGATGAGATGCCCCAACAAGGAATTCAGGTATGTGAAGTGTTTGACATTTGGGGTATAGACTTTATGGGACCATTCCCACCGTCTAACAAGTTCCTTTACATACTTGTTGCTGTTGATTACGTGTCTAAGTGGGCCGAAGCCAAGGCTTTGCCCACGAATGATGCTAGGGTGGTCATTGACTTTCTTAAACAGTTGTTTAGCCGTTTTGGTTGTCCTAGAGCTCTAATTAGTGACCGAGGTACCCATTTTGCCAATCACCAATTAGCTAAGGTTCTTAAAAGATATGGTGTTTGTCATTACTTTTCTACTTCCTATCATCCTCAGACCAGTGGTCAAGTGGAAAACACGAACAGGGCCTTGAAAAGGATTTTGGAAAAAACGGTCGGGGATAACCCCAAGGTTTGGTCTAAGAAGCTTGATGATGCCTTGTGGGCGTTTAGGACCGCCTTTAAGACACCGATTGGCACCACGCCATACCGGTTGCTCTATGGTAAGACTTGCCATTTACCCATTGAGATAGAGCATAAGGCTTATTGGGCGTTGAGAAATTTGAACCTTGACATGATGGAGGCCGGTGAACTAAGAATGTTGCAGCTCCATGAGCTCGATGAGCTTCGATTGGGAGCTTATGAAAATTCTAGGCTTTATAAGGAAAAGACCAAAGTTTATCATGACAAAAGGCTCCGTAGGAAGGACTTTAAGGTTGGGGCAAAGGTTTTGTTGTTCTTGTCCAAATTTAAAATCAAACAACCCAAGTTGACTTCTAGGTGGATTGGACCTTTTGTGATTAAGCATGTGTATCCATCCGGTTATGTTGAATTGTTCAAAAGGGATGGAAATGGGTCTTTCATTGTAAATGGTCATAGATTGAAGTTGTATTTTGAAGAAGAGCAGGAAGAGGGGGCAATTGAGGAAGTCCCTTTGTTTGAACCAGAAACTTGAAAGGTAGTCGAGTCTAGCTAACGACTCGTAAATAAATTAAGCGCTTCTCGGGAGGCAACCCGTGTTATTTTTGTTGCATTTTATTTTCATTTTATTAGTTAGTTTGATTTTGTTTGTCAAGAAATGTGCAGGTGCGATTTGGAGGACAAGCGGTTGGAGGTAAGTATAATTTCAGATTTTTTCTAAGGAAGCTTGAGAGGAAATAGTCCAGTGAGTTTTCACTGCGACGCAGTGGTGGTGAACATGCCACTGCGCCGCAGTCGTGTGACTCCACTGCGCGCAGTGGTGGTGAACATGCCACTGCGCCGCAGTGGTGGTGAACAAGTCCACTGCGCCGCAGTGGTGGGACACGCTTGGCCCTCTAGCGGCTCTGGTAGTGTGTCTAAGATTAGAAGTGTCAAGCTAAGGATGTTACATAGAATGATTGTAACGTTTCTGGTACAGAGGTCCACCCACTGGGACAAGGCGTACCAGCTGGACTTATGGCTTATTAAGTTGTTTACTGAGGGGGCACCGGGGAGGTTTGCTTTGGCCCCGATGGTTGTTTTAGACAGGATGGTGAATCACTCGGATTCACGGTTGGTGCTCGGGCATTTTATCACCCGAATTTACAAGAGGATGGGGGTGTTTGATACTGATGTTTGCAATGAGGGGTTATCTTTGCCGGTTGAACAGGAGCATTTGACTGAGAAGGAGTTGATTATTGCCAAGATTGTTAAGAAACCGAAGAAGAATGAACAGGCACGGTTGATGGATGATACAGGGGTTATTGCTTCACCGCCTCCTGAGGTGGAGGATTCTGATGATGAGGAGATGGGGGATGCTCCTCAGGAGCCTCAGAGGAGGCGGGGCCGTCCTAGTATTGACTTGACTGATTTGGGGTCCCAGCTGCAGCAGATTATGGATGGGCAGCAGGCTAGCCGCCAGGCTTTTGATGATTATCAGCGGCGTATGGATCAGGATATGACCTGGATGGGATCGCAGCAGGCCCGCACCAACTATACTCTTGATTATTATCAGCCGATGTGGGATGCTCAGTACCATGGCCAGCAGTTCGTTCCACCTACTCCTATTCCTGAGTTCTCACCTCCACCTATTCATGTCCCGACTTATCGTCAGGGAGGAGGTTCGTTCTTCCCACACGATCTTGGGGGATCTCCTCGTGGCCCTGTACAGTTTGGTTCTTTTGGTGGTAGGTCGTCTGTTGATGCAGGTACTAGTGCTGATTGGAGACCTTGGACTACTGGACCTATTGGAGGAGATGTTGGTGGATCATCCTCTTTTCAGCCTGGTTTTGTTGCTGGTTCTGGTTCGGGCTTTGGTGGTGGACCTACTGGAGGAGATGCTGGTGCTTCTAGTTCAGGTCAGGAGGGGGAGCGTACTTGGGTCACTGATTTGTTTGATACATCCGGTCTCCCCTATGGCTATCATGGCCAGTTTCAGTGACCGTGGGATTTGACACATCTGAGCTTGATTCTGGTTTGCATGCTTGTTGTACATTTATTTGTGTTTGGTATCCATCCTACGGGGTGATGAAACATTTCTTTTCTTTTCTTTTGTTCTTTAATTCTCTGCATGCGACTGTAGATTACTTTAATTTTGTACGGATATTTGTTTGTGTGAGCTATTTGAGATTGGACAGGTCTGAACGTTTGATGGTAATACCTGGCAGAACCCAAGTGTGGGGGGAGGACCAGTTGGTTCTGTTTGATTGTGTGATAGTGTTAGTAGCTCACTTTGATGTCATGTGCATATGCTGGCAGTAAGTTCAGCGCTATATTTTTGATTGGCATCTTTATTGACATTGTTCACACACGGTCCTTATTCCGGTATGTGTTCTTATTTTTCTATTTTTGTCGCTTACCCCTATTTACCCTTTGGTTTGACCGAATATGGACATTGAGGGCATTGTCCATCTTAAGTGTGGGGGGAGGACCAGTTGGTTCTGTTTGATTGTGTGATAGTGTTAGTAGCTCACTTTGATGTCATGTGCATATGCTGGCAGTAAGTTCAGCGCTATATTTTTGATTGGCATCTTTATTGACATTGTTCACACACGGTCCTTATTCCGGTATGTGTTCTTATTTTTCTATTTTTGTCGCTTACCCCTATTTACCCTTTGGTTTGACCGAATATGGACATTGAGGGCATTGTCCATCTTAAGTGTGGGGGGAGGACCAGTTGGTTCTGTTTGATTGTGTGATAGTGTTAGTAGCTCACTTTGATGTCATGTGCATATGCTGGCAGTAAGTTCAGCGCTATATTTTTGATTGGCATCTTTATTGACATTGTTCACACACGGTCCTTATTCCGGTATGTGTTCTTATTTTTCTATTTTTGTCGCTTACCCCTATTTACCCTTTGGTTTGACCGAATATGGACATTGAGGGCATTGTCCATCTTAAGTGTGGGGGGAGGACCAGTTGGTTCTGTTTGATTGTGTGATAGTGTTAGTAGCTCACTTTGATGTCATGTGCATATGCTGGCAGTAAGTTCAGCGCTATATTTTTGATTGGCATCTTTATTGACATTGTTCACACACGGTCCTTATTCCGGTATGTGTTCTTATTTTTCTATTTTTGTCGCTTACCCCTATTTACCCTTTGGTTTGACCGAATATGGACATTGAGGGCATTGTCCATCTTAAGTGTGGGGGGAGGACCAGTTGGTTCTGTTTGATTGTGTGATAGTGTTAGTAGCTCACTTTGATGTCATGTGCATATGCTGGCAGTAAGTTCAGCGCTATATTTTTGATTGGCATCTTTATTGACATTGTTCACACACGGTCCTTATTCCGGTATGTGTTCTTATTTTTCTATTTTTGTCGCTTACCCCTATTTACCCTTTGGTTTGACCGAATATGGACATTGAGGGCATTGTCCATCTTAAGTGTGGGGGGAGGACCAGTTGGTTCTGTTTGATTGTGTGATAGTGTTAGTAGCTCACTTTGATGTCATGTGCATATGCTGGCAGTAAGTTCAGCGCTATATTTTTGATTGGCATCTTTATTGACATTGTTCACACACGGTCCTTATTCCGGTATGTGTTCTTATTTTTCTATTTTTGTCGCTTACCCCTATTTACCCTTTGGTTTGACCGAATATGGACATTGAGGGCATTGTCCATCTTAAGTGTGGGGGGAGGACCAGTTGGTTCTGTTTGATTGTGTGATAGTGTTAGTAGCTCACTTTGATGTCATGTGCATATGCTGGCAGTAAGTTCAGCGCTATATTTTTGATTGGCATCTTTATTGACATTGTTCACACACGGTCCTTATTCCGGTATGTGTTCTTATTTTTCCTTTTGTACATTAATACCTTACTATACACACCCTTATACAACCTTTATACACTCACATATACATACATTTCATTCCTTTCTTTGTATATTTCACCTTTGCATAAATTCACTCTTGAATATATACTTCACCTCACTTTTCCGATAGTCTAATCTTGGTGGGCCGTTGATTGTCATTTGTTTGTATGGACGGTTTGGGAGAGCTTAAATGGATTGTCGGTGGAACATTGTTGGTCTTTGGGAATGTTTTGGAGTGTTCAAAAGAAAGTATGTGTGTTAGACATTGTTCATCATTGTAAGAGGGTGCCTACTAGTAGAGTAAAAGTGGTTCAATTAAAAAAAAAAAAAAAAAAAAAAAAAAAAAAAAAAAAAAAAAAAAAAAAAAAAAAAAAAAAAAAAAAAAAAAAAAAAAAAAAAAAAAAAAAAAAAAAAAAAAAAAAAAAAAAAAAAAAAAAAAAAAAAAAAAAAAAAAAAAAAAAAAAAAAAAAAAAAAAAAAAAAAAAAAAAAAAAAAAAAAAAAAAAAAAAAAAAAAAAAAAAAAAAAAAAAAAAAAAAAAAAAAAAAAAAAAAAAAAAAAAAAAAAAAAAAAAAAAAAAAAAAAAAAAAAAAAAAAAAAAAAAAAAAAAAAAAAAAAAAAAAAAAAAAAAAAAAAAAAAAAAAAAAAAAAAAAAAAAAAAAAAAAAAAAAAAAAAAAAAAAAAAAAAAAAAAAAAAAAAAAAAAAAAAACTTTAAAAGTAAGTTAAGTGATAAAAATAAGAAACTATAAAAATATACAATCGTAAAAAAAAAAAAAAAAAAAAAAAAAAAAAAAAAAAAAAAAAAAAAAAAAAAAAAAAAAAAAAAAAAAAAAAAAAAAAAAAAAAAAAAAAAAAAAAAAAAAAAAAAAAAGTAAGTTTGTTGGAGTAGAATGATATTAATTGGTTCATTTGTTTCACTTGTGCATAGTCGTGTTATTGAGGCTTGTGGATTGTTCAGATATTGTCAAACATTTCGGGTTTTCATTTAAGATTAAAACTGCTTCACCCAACTTCTTTGTCATTGACATACTTGGTGTTGCTTCTTTTTGATACTCGTAATTGTTTATTTAGCTTCTTTACCAAGGATTACTTTTTCTTTGAATGTGGATTTGCTTGAGGACAAGCAATGCTCAAGTGTGGGGGGATTTGATGTGACCAACTTATACCCATTGCCCACATCGTTATTGGCCTCTTTATTTTATGTTTTTAGTCGATTTTGTTGGCATTTGGTGCGTTTATGGGTTTGTTAGTGGTTTCAGGTTCTAAACAGGTGACGTATCCATTTGGTGCAACTTCGAGTAATTTTGAGGCCATAAAAGTGATTGGAGAGTTCGATACGTGCAAAGAGATAGAGAATATGAAGTCTTCATGTGTTGTCGGGTGGCCATTTGAGACCAGTACATCTACACTGCGACGCAGTGGGCAAGTTTGCCTCCACTGCGCCGCAGTCATCTATATGGCAAGGAGACCTTGTGACCAGTAAGATATCACTGCGACGCAGTGGTGGTGGACTGGACCACTGCGCCGCAGTCATCTATATGGCAAGGAGACCTTGTGACCAGTAAGATATCACTGCGACGCAGTGGTGGTGGACTGGACCACTGCGCCGCAGTCATCTATATGGCAAGGAGACCTTGTGACCAGTAAGATATCACTGCGACGCAGTGGTGGTGGACTGGACCACTGCGCCGCAGTCATCTATATGGCAAGGAGACCTTGTGACCAGTAAGATATCACTGCGACGCAGTGGTGGTGGACTGGACCACTGCGCCGCAGTCATCTATATGGCAAGGAGACCTTGTGACCAGTAAGATATCACTGCGACGCAGTGGTGGTGGACTGGACCACTGCGCCGCAGTCATCTATATGGCAAGGAGACCTTGTGACCAGTAAGATATCACTGCGACGCAGTGGTGGTGGACTGGACCACTGCGCCGCAGTCATCTATATGGCAAGGAGACCTTGTGACCAGTAAGATATCACTGCGACGCAGTGGTGGTGGACTGGACCACTGCGCCGCAGTCATCTATATGGCAAGGAGACCTTGTGACCAGTAAGATATCACTGCGACGCAGTGGTGGTGGACTGGACCACTGCGCCGCAGTCATCTATATGGCAAGGAGACCTTGTGACCAGTAAGATATCACTGCGACGCAGTGGTGGTGGACTGGACCACTGCGCCGCAGTCATCTATATGGCAAGGAGACCTTGTGACCAGTAAGATATCACTGCGACGCAGTGGTGGTGGACTGGACCACTGCGCCGCAGTCATCTATATGGCAAGGAGACCTTGTGACCAGTAAGATATCACTGCGACGCAGTGGTGGTGGACTGGACCACTGCGCCGCAGTCATCTATATGGCAAGGAGACCTTGTGACCAGTAAGATATCACTGCGACGCAGTGGTGGTGGACTGGACCACTGCGCCGCAGTCATCTATATGGCAAGGAGACCTTGTGACCAGTAAGATATCACTGCGACGCAGTGGTGGTGGACTGGACCACTGCGCCGCAGTCATCTATATGGCAAGGAGACCTTGTGACCAGTAAGATATCACTGCGACGCAGTGGTGGTGGACTGGACCACTGCGCCGCAGTCATCTATATGGCAAGGAGACCTTGTGACCAGTAAGATATCACTGCGACGCAGTGGTGGTGGACTGGACCACTGCGCCGCAGTCATCTATATGGCAAGGAGACCTTGTGACCAGTAAGATATCACTGCGACGCAGTGGTGGTGGACTGGACCACTGCGCCGCAGTGAAGGGGCGTACCTGAAGGGTTTTTGGTCAGTTTTTGCATCAGACATCAGGGGGTATAAATAGTTTTCACGACCTAATACCCAAATTATCAAATATTCTTTCTAGGAGCTGCACTTCAAGGAATTCTTCAAGGGTCAATTCAAGATCTAATCGTCTTCGATTCATTGAAGATTCACGTGCACCCATCTAGATCGTATCTACTTATTGTCTTGCAATTTCGTTTCTTCAAACAATTGGTACTTTATGTTCATCCTTGATTCTAATTGTAACTTCAATTTAATCATGAGTGGCTAATTCTTCTATTGTCCACCTTGATGAAACTAGACGAATGATGTGATTGCTATATATTTTAATTCAAAGAGTTGATTTCAATTATCGTTGTGTCGTGATCTTGATGATTTAATTCCTTTATTTGTATTAATTTGATATTGGTGGCATGTGTGTTCTTCGTTAGTGGTACTAGTCGAATGCATATGTGATTTTCTAACGGTCGCTTGTCTATGAGCGATTATCACTAGTTCATGGTATGATAGTGAATGTCAAATTAATAAAAGGAGTCATTTTGTCAACGTGTTTAGAAACGGTTGGTGGTACCACGTTTTAATTCACATAGGCGCAATTGGTAATTTGGTAATCAAACAAGCTAAGTGTTGGTAAGATTGTCTAGGCGTTGGTGGTACCGGCTTGGGTAATTAAACTAGCAGTTAGGTGTTTGGGTGACTTGTGAGCGGTTGGTGGTACCACGCGAGCATTTCATTCTCTCACGTTTATCGTGTCAACTCTTAACGAATTTGGTCTTAACTGAAAGCAATCATGTCTGAAGTCTAGCGGAGTCAAGGTGGATGATATTTACCATTATTGTTTGAGACTTACCTTTACTTATACGCATTTGTCTTTTAAAGTTATTGTCAGAGTGAGAATCAAAGTAACACCCTTTTTCCAAACCTCTTTACTAAACAATTAATTCAAACCAATCCCCGTGAACGAACCTGGACTTACCTTTTTACTATATTACATATGATCGGGTCCACTGCCCGATAGTGTGTAGTAGTGAGTTTTTAGGTATTTCTTGTTTATAAATTTTAAACTGAAGTGACCAAGTACCTCAATGACTTTCAGTTTGGGGTCGGGAGTGTCGGGTGGGGCAGAGGCTATATTACATAGTGTTAACAGAGTATTGGGTGAGCGTCACACTGATGGTTCACTTGCTATGCTCGCGGTGGATTTTACTAATGCCTTTAATTTGGTTGATAGATCAGCTTTACTTCACGAGGTCAGGTTGAGGTGTCCTTCCATTTCCTTGTGGGTTGAATTCCTATACAGGTTGCCAGCAAGATTGTATATTGGAGATGAGCATATTTGGTCTTCCACGGGGGTTCAACAAGGAGACCCTCTAGGACCACTTCTTTTCGCCCTTGTTTTGCACCCTCTAGTGCATTAGATTAGAGATAAGTGCAAACTTCTTCTTCATCCTTGGTATCTTGATGATGTGACTGTTATTGGGGAATCTGAGGAGGTTGCTAAAGTGTTGGATATAATTAGAACAACAGGCCCATCCTTGGGGCTTGAACTGAATATTAAGAAAACCGAGCTATTTTGGCCCTCTTGTGATGGTAGGAAGTCTCGGAAGGGCTTATTCCCCGATGCCATTGGGAGGCCGTCATTGGGGGTGAAACTTCTGGGAGGGGCTGTTAGTAGAGATGCGGGTTTTATTAATGGGCTAGCAAAGAAGAGAGCTGCTAATGCTGTTGATTTGATGCGCCTCCTCCCACAGTTCGCGACCCACAGAGTGAGCTTCTATTACTACGATCATGTATGGGTATTGCCAAACTTTTTTTTGGCCTGAGGACCTGTCAACCTGTTCATGTGGAGGAGGCAACGCGTTTATTTGACATGGGACTGCGTGGCGCTATTGCAGACATTGTAGTTTGTGGTGTTCCTTTTTTTGGGGACCTTCAATGGAGATTGGCTTCCTTACCTATTAGGTCTGGGGGTTTAGGGTTATATTCGGCAGTTGAGGTTTCATCTTATGCATTTGTGGCATCAAGGGCCCAATCTTGGGTACTACAGGATCACATCTTACGAGACAGTGGTATATGCGGTATGGATTCTGATTATGCTTGTGCCTTGGCTGGTCTTCGTGATACGATTCCCAGCTTTGATGTTGACGGTTTCACTAACAAGGACACCGTCCCCCCTAAAGCCCAACATGTATTGGCGAGTGCCCTTTTTAGTAAAACTGTCCAAGATATGGAGGTACACTTTGACTTGACAATCAGACAAAAAGCCATTTTTAAGTGTCTACAGGCACCACATGCTCAAGATTATCTCCTTGTTGCCCCTATAGATGGGTTAGGACAACATATGTCACCGGTAGAGTATCGCACTATACTAAAATACCGTCTCATGATCCCCTTATTTCCTATTGATGAGATATGTCCTATTTGTCGGAAAGCTTGTTTGGATTCCTTTGGGGAGCATGCGCTTCACTGTAAAGAGCTCCCGGGGTTCAAATACAGACACAATTTGGTTAGGGATGTTCTCTTTGACATTTTTAGGCGGGCTGGGATTTCTGCTAAAAAGGAAGCGCCAGTGAATTTCTTGACTGACCCGTTGGAAGGGAGATCTACTCTCAGACCTGCTGACATTTTGGTCTTTGGTTGGACTGGGGGAAAACATGCATGTGTGGATGTAACAGGAGTCTCTCCTCTTGTGGGCTTAGGGTGTAGCTTCACAGCCGGTCTTGCCGCTTTAAAAGCTGCCTCATGCAAAGTGGCCAAACACGAGAAGGCGTGTCTTGACAACTAACACGTATTTATACCCTTTGCATTTGATACCTTTGGATTTCTTGCACCTGAGGCCGTCGAACTACTTGGAAGGGTCCAACGGGTCATGCATAGTAATGTCATGACGCCACGATCGATGAATGTAGTTTTTAAACGTCTTAGTTTTGCTATACAAAAAGGAGTGGCGGCGCAGCTTGTTGCCGTTTGCCTTTTATTTCTATGTAAATTACTATATCTATTAATTAATTTTAATATTACAACTTAACAGTTATAAATAAAAAAAAAAAAAAAAAAAAAAAAAATCCTAAAATGTAAAACTAGAGGACTACTAAAGAAAGAAAAAAAAAAGCGGCGAGATGAGAGGGGAACATTCAAACCCTAAACTAAATTAAAGACACACCTTTTATTTGTTTTGTAGGAAATTCCGTATTTTGGTCAATGCGGTCCATCCATTTTATCACCACAATTTTTTTATGACAAGAAAACATTTTTTTAGCAGTTACAATATGTTCTCGACTCGGAAAATAGTCACGCTGCAATTATTATCATTTGTATTAACATTTTACCTTATGCATAATGTTACCAAGTTGTATATATATATTTTACAACTTGCACATCTATTCCTCAACGTATCAAGAGCAAGTAGTACACTTAATCTAATCATACAAGTTTTGGCTATTATTATTCTTGAAAAATATAATAGAGGGAAACTCGCGCGTTACAGCGGCGTTAACTAATAACATGTTATTCTTTGTGGCGACAATCACAACTCTCTTGTAGATGAAACAACTTGACATGGGCCACGTATATGATAACTTATGTGAAAGGGAAATGATATAACTACAACAAAATTTAGAAATCTACAACAATACCTGCATCATTTAGTTGTATTCTGTGCATTAAAATTTAAACTTATGTTGTAGATGGCTGATTTTTGTTGTATGAATATCACTCCCCTATGTGAAATGGCTCGAATCAGTAGGCTTCAAGTCGGACAAAAACATTTGTATTTTGTGACCACTATAAATAAAGATTTTTTGCTAAAGTTACATATGTTAAAGTTACAACAATTTTGGGTTGGGAAAGGTCCCCTCAAGTTGTTTTTAACTTGATGGGTCAAGTTAAAAACATCTCAACCCTTGGATTAAATCCAATGATTAAGATTCAAATATCATCTTTAAATCTTAACCTTTGAATTTTATTCAAGGGTTGAGATCTCCCTAAAGTAGCATAATGATGAGTAAATGACAAATACAAAAACTACCAAAATTCCAAACACAAAAACAAATATATCAAATTCACAAGTGTTATTCTGCTATATACTCCGTATCGTTTAACAGTTTTCCCAATGAATAATAACTCCGGTTCTATAAGGCGAAGATAGATATAAACTATATGAATTGAGTAAGATATGTTTCACAACTTACCAATCTGATTTCTTTTATCCATCATACCTTCGTTTAAACCTATATGATCTTCTCTCTACAAGAATCCAAAAAATGAGTAGAGTATATGGCAAAAGCTTAGGAAACATTTAAGACATCACTCCCGTCTTGGATTTATTAGTCAAATTCCCAAAGAAAACTGATGTGTGAAATCGAGTTATAAATTTATAAAACACGAACTACTAGAAAACTGACTACAACACACTCACAGGCAGTGAACCTGATCGTATGCAGTATAGTAAACTGGTAAATCCGAGGTCGATCACAAGGACTAAGTAAGCAATTGTTTAAATAAAGTAATTCAAGTAAAAAGGGGTTTTGTGACCGAATTGTCACTTTGCAAAAGTTAGAAAATAATTAGTAATCCCACAGGATTAATCGAAAAGAGAATTTTTGTTGTGAAACAATAATTTAAAAGGTCATCCATCTTGATTTCGCTCAACAACATGTTCAGATTGCACATAAATGAAGTTCAAATTCATATAAGTTGATAAAGATAATCGTGACAAAATAAAGACACAAACTGGTACCACCAACGTTTGTAAAATCATTTCAATCACCTAATTAATCAGTTTCTTTGTAAAAGCCGGTACCACCAATGCTTAATACATTTTCCCTAACCAACTAGTTTATTTGATTACCAAATTACCAATTGTATCTATGTGAAGATAACGTGGTACCACCAACCGCTATACAACACGTTGACAAAATAACTCCTTTTATTAAAATGATATTCACTATCATACCATAAACTAGCGACAATTGATTAAAGATAATTAATTGAAATCAAATACATGTTCAACTAGTACCACTAACGAAGAACACGTATATCACCAATATCAAAAATAATAATTAATAAGGAATTAAATCATCAAGATCACGACACAACGATAATTAAAATCAACCTTGAATTAATTAAAATAGTGCAATCCTTACATATTGTATCACTCCATCAAGATGGATGATTAAGTGATTAGCTACTCATATTGAAATAAGAATAACAAATCAAATATAGAGAATTCATCGTTACCGAATACAAGAAATTGAACACGAATAACGGAAATCGTCCAATCGTAATGAGGATCTTCAAAGGTGTTAAATCTGATGAAAAATAGCCTTCAAAAGCCCTAAATTCGACTGGGAGTAAAAAGATAGGTTTTTGGAATGATTTGCAAGCTATATATATGTCTCCCAAAATCTGCCAGAACCGCCCCCAATTGCGGCGCAACTAATGTAGTTGCGGCGCAATTGTTGCGGAATAATGTTGCGGCGCAATAACGTTGCGGCGCAATGAACTTTGCGGCGCAATAACTGTTGCGGCGCAATAACTGTTGCGGCGCAATAACGTTGCGGCGCAATAACGTTGCGGCGCAATAACTGTTGCGGCGCAATAACTGTTGCGGCGCAATGAACTTTCGGCGCAATGAACTGTTGCGGCGCAATGAACGTTGCGGCGCAATAACTTTCTGTAATTCTGTTGCGGCGCAATGAACTGTTGCGGCGCAATGAATGTTGCGGCGCAATGAACTGTTGCGGCGCAATGGAACGTTGCGGCCAATAGAAGGCGTTGCGGCGCAACTAGGATAGTTGCGGCGCAATAACTTTGCGCCAATAATGTTGCGGCGCAATAACTGTTGCGGCGCAATGACTTTGCGGCGCAATAACTGTTGCGGCGCAATAACTGTTGCGGCGCAATAACGTTGCGGCGCAATAACGTTGCGGCGCAATAACTGTTGCGGCGCAATAACTGTTGCGGCGCAATAACTGTTGCGGCGCAATAACTGTTGCGGCGCAATAACTGTTGCGGCGCAATAACTGTTGCGGCGCAATAACTGTTGCGGCGCAATAACGTTGCGGCGCAATAACGTTGCGGCGCAATAACTGTTGCGGCGCAATAACTGTTGCGGCGCAATAACGTTGCGGCGCAATAACTGTTCGGCGCAATAATGTTGCGGCGCAATGAACTGTTGCGGCGCAATAACGTTGCGGCCAATAGAAGGCGTTGCGGCGCAACTAACGTTGCGGCGCAATAACGTTGCGGCGCAATAACTGTTGCGGCGCAATAACTGTTGCGGCGCAATAACTGTTGCGGCGCAATAACTGTTGCGGCGCAATGTAACTTTCGGCGCAATGAACTGTTGCGGCGCAATAACTGTTGCGGCGCAATAACGTTGCGGCGCAATAACGTTGCGGCGCAATAACTGTTGCGGCGCAATAACTGTTGCGGCGCAATAACTGTTGCGGCGCAATAACTGTTGCGGCGCAATAACTGTTGCGGCGCAATAACTGTTGCGGCGCAATAACTGTTGCGGCGCAATAACGTTGCGGCGCAATAACGTTGCGGCGCAATAACTGTTGCGGCGCAATAACTGTTGCGGCGCAATAACTGTTGCGGCGCAATAACGTTGCGGCGCAATGAACTTTCGGCGCAATGAACTGTTGCGGCGCAATGAACGTTGCGGCGCAATCTAACTTTCTGTAATTCTGTTGCGGCGCAATGAACGTTGCGGCGCAATAACTGTAATTCTGTTGCGGCGCAATGAACGTTGCGGCGCAATAACTTTCTGTAATTCTGTTGCGGCGCAATGACTAGTTGCGGCGCAATAACTGGTAATTCGTTGCGGCGCAATGAGGCACGTTGCGGCGCAATAACTTTCTGTAATTCTGTTGCGGCGCAATGACTAGTTGCGGCGCAATAACTTTCTGTAATTCTGTTGCGGCGCAATGAACGTTGCGGCGCAATAACTGTGAATAATTCTGTTGCGGCGCAATGAACTGTTGCGGCGCAATAACGTTGCTGGATAATTCTGTTGCGGCGCAATAACGTTGCGGCGCAATAACGTTGCGGCGCAATAACTGTTGCGGCGCAATAACTGTTGCGGCGCAATAACGTTGCGGCGCAATAACTGTTGCGGCGCAATAACTGTTGCGGCGCAATGAACTGTTGCGGCGCAATGAACTGTTGCGAATAATTCTGTTGCGGCGCAATGAACGTTGCGGCGCAATAACTTTCTGTAATTCTGTTGCGGCGCAATGAACGTTGCGGCGCAATAACTGGTAATTCTGTTGCGGCGCAATGAACGTTGCGGCGCAATAACTTTCTGTAATTCTGTTGCGGCGCAATGACGTTGCGGCGCAATCTAACTTTCTGTAATTCTGTTGCGGCGCAATGACGTTGCGGCGCAATAACTTTCTGATAATTCTGTTGCGGCGCAATGAATAGTTACGGCGCAACTTAACTTCCTGTAATTCGGTTGCGGCGCAATGAACTGTTGCGGCGCAATTGTCCTTTTGCCAGCTTTGACTTTTGTTGACTTTCTGCAATCTTCATCCAAATGCTTCAGAAATCCTCCGTTAGCACTTACTTCACCTCAACAATGTCGTTTTCTCCAGAATTATGCTTAAAGACCTGTCAGTAACCTAAAACACTAACAAATACCATAAACGCACCAAATGTATACTAAAACGACTCATAAACCATGCTAAATCAACTAAATACAATGTGGGAAATGGGTATAAAATACGACACATCAAATCCCCCCACACTTAAGCTTTGCTTGTCCTCAAGCAATTCCAAGTTGAAAAACATAAATTAACCTTGGTACATAATGGAAACCACATTTCAGTAATCAAAAAGAAGCTCAACCATTCATGAAAATGAGAAAAGATGGTTAGGCAGTTTTAATCTTAAATGAAAACTGGAATGTTTGACAATATTTAACTGATACACAAGCCTTAATAACACGACTAAGCACAAAAGAATCGAATCAATGATATCTCGTCTATCCTACTCCAACTAACTTACTTTTGGGGTTGAATATTTGAATAATCACTCAATGCCTAGTCGTGATGCATAATCTTTTAACCATAGGCTTGTACTAGAATCATTCCTTCATCGCCAAGGCGCAAGCACCCTATAACGTCTATCAGAAGAGGACTTTAAGGGTTGTAATGAACTCTGAGGCTAAACAAGGTATTTAAATAGGGTATGGAAATTTGGGTAAACAAATGGTGTTAACAAAGAAATAACACAACATTTAACAAAGTTTTCACATAATAGTCTAGTCCATAAACAATCCCATGTCATTAGTTGCCAACGGTCCAAATCCCAAGAAGTCTTCCCGACAATACCCCCCAATAGAACGATAGAAACCGACACCATTGTAGTGTATGACAATCAAACAACTCAATCAACCAAACTACCCATGTTGGCTTAAACAAACATGCCAACCTAAGAAAAATAACTCGAAGGATATAGTATTGCAAGATCCCTTTTTTTCCCCGTTGGTTATAAAGATGTACCAACTCAACTCTTATAATTTGTAGGAACATTGAAGCTTTTGTTGGTGTAATAGATGAACCAACTTACAAAAATGATTTGACAAAAGATGAGAAATACCAACTGACAGCCCAAGCTCATTTTTCATTTTTTTTTTCTCTTTTTTTTTCTTTTTATTCATTTTTTTTTGTGAGCTACTTTTACTCTGACTAATTGGTATTCTCTTAAATAATGTAGAAACAGTGACAAATCATTTAATAAAATGCTAAGATGAACAATCCAGACTCAATCCAATAATCATGACGAAATCAAACTACCCCCATTAAATGAGAATATCCCAACCCGACATAATAAGATAAAACCCAAACCATCCACTAGCATAGGCAACAATGACCCACCAGGACTTCGACTATCGGTATAGCTAGGAAAGGTGTATATTTAGGTGGATTTTATAACAAAGAACAGGCTAATGACAACATGTTTTCTATTGTTTCTTGCACTAAAAGTGAGTGCAACATAAGGGTTTAAACAGGTGGTTCACTAACCAGTGTAGTTAGCTACTAAGCACATTAACAAAACATGCACATAACACATTTTTACGAAACAAAGGTGAACATACAAAGAACAAAGGTTTTATCCTAAATTTGCCTCTTTTTCATCTAGAAAACCACGGAACGATCAACTAGGACAAGTTCTAGAATCAACGCAATCACCGGCACACTCATAGCAAATGAAATAATCCGGAAATGGAAAATCAACCTCAAACTTGCACGTCATAGTTCAGAGCTATAAAAGAGACCCTTACTCCTGGATAAATCCAAAAGCCTACGAGAGGGACAAATTTACAAGGCTAATAATTCCAAAACCGAAACACCTATCATAACTAGCAATGAATCAATAATCTCACAATTTGGGTGTTTTGGTGCTATAAGCGTGCTAGTCATATTATTAATCCAGAAGGGATTGCCTAATTAATCAGTCAAAACACATTCCACATATTAAAATTTGTACCAAGGATGTAGTTACATTGCTTATTAATATCTATGATTAAGTGACAAAAGCAATTAACTACAAGGACAAGCATGCAAAAGTTTAAAAATTCTACTAAAAATACCCGACTTTTTCCTATTTACCACCCCCCCACACTTGAGTTGGACAATGCCCTCAATGTCCAATGAACTAAGGCAAACTATGGGAAATAGGGAAAAGTAAACAAAAATAAAATCAAGAACAAGAAAAACTTGCCGGGTATGATGTATGTTCCATGCCTGAATGATGCCAACAAGAAAATGGGCGCTGAACTTACTGCCAACATATGCATATGACAACCTTGCTATTCAACATGAACACACAATAAAAGCCAACATAATATATCATAAAGCATGCCATCATCCTAATTCTACTTATGCAAACGGAAATGGAAAAATAAAATACGATGTCTCATCACCCCGTAGGGTGGATACAAACCAAACAAATAGAAATAAATGAAAGTACGGAAATGAAAGTGTTCAAACAAATTAGAGTACAAGCCATCATAACCAACAGACGGCTGCCATCGTCAACTCCAAGCACATCACTGAGGAGGGTAACCAGGCAAAGGCCCTGGCGCAAATAACTGATCAGCCATCCGCTCAACATAACTCCTAGTATCTGAACCACCAGCATCCATACCAGCCTGCGTACCTGCAAAAGTGCCAAAACTAACAGGGTTATC
Source organism: Erigeron breviscapus (assembly GCA_034093135.1). Lineage (NCBI taxonomy): Eukaryota > Viridiplantae > Streptophyta > Magnoliopsida > Asterales > Asteraceae > Erigeron > Erigeron breviscapus. The sequence goes on along the minus strand of CM067169.1, from coordinate 1,051,516 downwards.
TGGACCCCTTCCCCCAAGATCATGGGAAGGAGCAACCTCGAACTGACGCTCTGGTGGAAAGAAGAAACCACCACCAGCCCTGTGCTCTGGAATAAATATACTGGGAGGGCGGTAGTCGGGAATAGGATCAGGTCGATGGAACTCCTGACCCGTATACTGGGCCTCCCACATGGGCTGATAGCGCTGCTGATCATGCATCACATGCCCCACACCTGAACCAACCCATCTGAAATAACTATCCATCCTCTGCTGGAACTGCTCATGGGAATGCTGAAACTGCTGCTGAGATTCCCACATGTTACTAACCAAAGTCCCCAAAGAAGAGAAGTCCCAAGTACCTGAAGGGGCGGCAGAAGAAGAAGATGCCCCCACAGGAGTAGTAGTGGCACGACGTTTAGTACGTCGTGGGGGCTCTGGTTGCTCCTCAGGTGCTTCTTCCATCGCTTCATCATCATCATCGTCACCTGACTCCTCCTCATCTTCAGAGGCATCTCCACCAAATGCAATCAACTCTGGAATAGCGTGCTTATGAGCTAGAGGTTTAATCAATTTCCAACGCTTCAAATCATTCCAAGTGAACGGCTTCATAGGTTTGCAGTTCAAAGCGACTGCATTATCAGCAACCTCAAAATACTTCACCATCTTGGAAATAAAATGACCACATACTAACCCCCTATCACGAACTCCCTTTGTCCCCATATGTTTGGCCAACACATAGGGAGCACAAGCTTTCCTATAAACATCACCTTCATCAAACAACCTCAATAACCATAAATCCTCCATATATAACTTGTCCGAGTGATTAGTCCTTTGGACAAAGAAATGGACTAACATCTTGTGGAACAAACGCAAAATAGGCGACTGAAGTGTATTCGCCGCACAAGCTGCGCGCCAAGCGCGACCCCCAAACACCCGTTTGTAGTACTCTCTAAAATCACCTGCATCCCTATTAAAACCAGAAGTACTCCTAACAGAAATGGCTAAGAGACGCTCGAAAGCAGGATCATCCAACATCTCTTGGGTGTACATCCCCGTGCACAACCCAAACTCAGCAATAGTTAGGTGTCTATTAACACCCCCACAACAAAAGAAAATGACCTGATCAGCAAACACATCCTTTGCTTTCTCTATGTCCTCAACAGAAATAGTCGAATAAACCTCCAAACACCACTCCTTACAAACTACCTCCCTATTCCGAAATATATCAAACCACAAACTAAATTCTTTGTCAACGGGATTACCATCAATATCATTCGACCTACCCATCAAATGCATATACCTACTTATACCCCCACGAGCATTTAACGTATCCAACATATTTGATTCCATGTACCTTGGTTCAACTATGTCTTTTTGAAAAATAGTGGCCAACCTGTTGGTATATTCAACCTTCTTCGCGGGTGCAGCATGAGGAAATCGTAACCAGGGGTGGGTAGGAATTCCCATAGCAGTGGCTTCAGAAGTAAGACCACTCTCAGCATGTGCAGCAGCCGACGAGCTTCTTGCATTGCCTCGTCCTGCACGGCTAGAGGAAGCGGGTGCCTACACATACAAGAAACAATTAAAACATTGAAACCCTGATGTAAACATATATATATAAGCAGAGGTGTGGCAGGGTCGAAACTGAACCAGTTGCGGCGCAACTTAACTGACTGTAACACAGTTGCGGCGCAACTGGGCATTGCGGCGCAACTCGTTGTTTTCTGGACAAGGTACGAGCAGCAGCAGCATAAACACCAAAATCCCCACCATATTCAAATAACAACTTAATTCTTAGGGTTTAAACTTTCAATTGATAAATACAGATCCAGAAGCAAGTCTAGAAAGCTGATGATGATCAAATTTAAGCTTGTTAGGATGGAAATCAAAACACCCAGAAACAGCATACAATAATATTTCAGCTTCGCTACCTAACTCATCTTTTAGCTTCATTGACTCTTCTAAACTCACCTAAACACAATAACTCAAAACTTTAGCAAATAACCATCAAAACCACGAACTTATGCACATGTATTGAGAGGCTGAGCAATAAAAAATATTATCGACCCAATGAATTGAATTAAAATCCTCCACCGTCTCACTACTATCATCATCATGTAAAAATTTTAGAATTTTACATCAGAAACCCACAACAACTATTTCACAAAATAACTTCAATTTCATTCTTACACATGGCAAAAAGTGCAAGGCACCAAACCTCTAATATTCATACATTATTTTTCCTTTCTTTTAGTTTAAATGTAACCAAAATCCTTTCACTAATTTCACAAACACCTTTTTCCTATAACCAAACTCACTTCAATCATCAAAATCTCTTTCCAACTTACTTCAAAAAATCCAATCCTTAAACATGCCCACCAAGTGTTTGATAAAAAACCTCAACCAATATATATAAAATTTTCTTAGCAAACTATAAATGACCTAAAAGTCTTTCCATACAAACTATTAACCTTTGTTAAATATGGGGTGCACGCCAACTATTTGTTGAAATGTCACCTTTATTTCTAGGGCGTTGTTGCTAAAAGTTTTGCGTTTTAACTTAAGACGTGTCTATTTTTGGGAGTTCTATGGCTTCCTCTTCTTCATCTTCGGACGACACTTGGCCATGCCCCTTTCGCATGTTTCATTGTTGCCCGGATGGTGAAGTGGGGAGAAAAGGGATATGTCGGTTAATTTCTCATATCAAAAGGTTGCACCTTTCAAGTGATGAACGTAAAAAGGTGTTGCGTGAGGCTATTTCTATGGACCTAGGGTTGTTTACAGCCGTGGAAGAAACTATGAAGGTCTTTGGTCAATGGTTGTGTGGGGAGTGTATGACTATACATGCCTTAAGTCGTGCCTATCACCACCCGGATGGGCTTGTTCGTTTTATCGATGATGACATAGGTGGGCACATTATTGGTATCACGAAACCTTCTATCTTAGTGGCCGAGTCCAAAGTTCATGATTCGTTTGCTTTTGATGTGGCTCTTGTTGATCGTGTCTTTAAAGCACCCATCGTGACCGTCAAAAGCATCCCACATAGTTGTCGTTTGGCATTCTCACAAGCGCTGAAAACAACTCTCTACAAGGTGGCTACCCAACCAGATTCTGTTGAAGCTTGGGTAAGGTTGTTAATTCTTCCCCGTTGCACTTTGCAGATGTCTAGACCTAAATGTAGGCAAGAAAGTAGGTCTGGAAATAGAAAGACTTTGCAGCATCGTTCTATTATGAGTTCTTTAGCCATGTGGGGGAACGAAGATGGTATGGCCACGCTAGTTGATAATATTTTACGAGGTTCTGATTTGGGAACTTCGGGTCCAAAAGGCGCTGATATTAATAAGGAAAGAACTGCTACCAGCACCAATGTTAGACAATGTCTTCGAAAGGTTGCGGATGGTCACTTTACTGCTGCGGTAAAAGTGTTATGCTCATCTGGTGTTGCTCCTCACAATGGTGACACCTTGAAGGCATTAAAAGCTAAACATCCAAGCATGCCATCGCCACATTTGCCAAACATTTTATATTCTGAGCCTCCCTTGGTTGTAATGGTTGATAGTGTCCTTGGTTGCATTAAATCCTTTCCGAAGGGCACTTCATGTGGGAAGGATGGGTTAAGGGCGCAACACATTTTGGATGCTTTATGTGGAGAAGGGTCTGTTGTTGCGACTGATCTTTTACAGGCTATCACTAGTGTGGTTAACTTATGGTTAGGGGGAAGATGTCCATCAAGCTTGGCAGAGTTTGTTGCGTCTGCTCCTCTGACTCCTCTTTTGAAACCCGACAACGGGATACGTCCTATAGCAGTTGGTACCATATGGAGGCGTTTGGTTTCCAAGGTTGCGATGAAGGGGTTAGTAAAGAAGTGACCAAGTACCTCAATGACTTTCAGTTTGGGGTCGGGGTGTCGGGTGGGGCAGAGGCTATATTACATAGTGTTAACAGAGTATTGGGTGAGCGTCACACTGATGGTTCACTTGCTATGCTCGCGGTGGATTTTACTAATGCCTTTAATTTGGTTGATAGATCAGCTTTACTTCACGAGGTCAGGTTGAGGTGTCCTTCCATTTCCTTGTGGGTTGAATTCCTATACAGGTTGCCAGCAAGATTGTATAATGGAGATGAGCATATTTAGTCTTCCACGGGGGTTCAACAAGGAGACCATCTAGGACCACTTCTTTTCGCCCTTGTTTTGCACCCTCTAGTGCATCAGATTAGAGATAAGTGCAAACTTCTTCTTCATGCTTGGTATCTTGATGATGGGACTGTTATTGGGGAATCTGAGGAGGTTGCTAAAGTGTTGGATATAATTAGAACAACAGGCCCATCCTTGGGGCTTGAACTGAATATTAAGAAAACCGAGCTATTTTGGACCTCTTGTGATGGTAGAAAGTCTCGGAAGGGCTTATTCCCCGATGCCATTGGGAGGCTGTCATAGAGGGTGAAACTTCTGGGAGGGGCTGTTAGTATAGATGCGGGTTTTATTAGTGGGCTAGCAAAGAAGAGAGCTGCTAATGCTGTTGATTTGATGCGCCTCCTCCAACAGCTTCGCGACCCACAGAGTGAGCTTCTATTACTACGATCATGTATGGGTATTGCCAAACTTTTTTTTGGCCTGAGGACCTGTCAACCTGTTCATGTGGAGGAGGCAGCACGTTTATTTGACATGGGACTGCGTGGCGTTATTGCAGACATTGTAGTTTGTGGTGGTCCTTTTTTTGGGGACCTTCAATGGAGATTGGCTTCCTTACCTATTAGGTCTGGGGGTTTAGGGTTATATTCAGCAGTTGAGGTTTCATCTTATGCATTTGTGGCATCAAGGGCCCAATCTTGGGTACTACAGGATCATATCTTACGAGACAGTGGTATATGCGGTATGGATTCTGATTATGCTTGTGCCTTGGCTGGTCTTCGTGATACGATTCCCAGCTTTGATGTTGACGGTTTCACTAAGAAGGACACCGTCCCCCTAAAGCCCAACATGTATTGGCGAGTGCCCTTTTTAGTAAAACTGTCCAAGATATGGAGGTACACTTTGACTTGACAATCAGACAAAAAGCCATTTTTAAGTGTCTACAGGCACCACATGCTCAAGATTATCTCCTTGTTGCCCCTATACTAAAATACCGTCTCATGATCCCCTTATTTCCTATTGATGAGATATGTCCTATTTGTCGGAAAGCTTGTTTGGATTCCTTTGGGGAGCATGCGCTTCACTGTAAAGAGCTCCCGGGGTTCAAATACAGACACGATTTGGTTAGGGATGTTCTCTTTGACATTTTTAGGCGGGCTGGGATTTCTGCTAAGAAGGAAGCGCCAGTGAATTTCTTGACTGACCCGTTGGAAGGGAGATCTACTCTCAGACCTGCTGACATTTTAGTCTTTGGTTGGACTGGGGGAAAACATGCATGTGTGGATGTAACAGGAGTCTCTCCTCTTGTGGGCTTAGGGTGTAGCTTCACAGCCGGTCTTGCCGCTTTAAAAGCTGCCTCATGCAAAGTGGCCAAACACGAGAAGGCGTGTCTTGACAACCAACACGTATTTATACCCTTTGCATTTGATACCTTTGGATTTCTTGCACCTGAGCCGTCGAACTACTTGGAAGGGTCCAACGGGTCATGCATAGTAATGTCATGACGCCACGATCGATGAATGTAGTTTTTAAACGTCTTAGTTTTGCTATACAAAAAGGAGTGGCGGCGCAGCTTGTTGCCCGTTTGCCTTTTATTTCTATGTAAATTACTATATCTATTAATTAATTAATGGCATAAATTAACCCTAATCCATCTTCATTAACACAAGCAATCCAACTAATCTTCAATCTTAACAATTAAACCACCCATTCATTGCTCTTTATCCACTCAATTCAAATTCGAAAGTAATCAATCAATTAAGCATACTAACAAGCTAATTCGATTTTAAGCAAGAACAATGGCAAAACTTAAATCAAGAAACATTGAGATAAGAGAATGGATTAACATACCTTTCCAGTTCTTGTCATGATGCTAATTAAAGGAAATAAAAGATGAAATTAATTGAATTTGAAAGAGATAGAGGGGGTTGGATCGGCAGGCAAGAGAGAGGACAAAGGGGGCAATAATGTTTGTGTGTGTGAAAAACCAAACCCTTCGATCCCCTTTTGATTTAAAATTGACTTTGACCCGGTTTGACCCGCGTTGCGGCGCAAGCAAACCATTGCGGCGCAACGCTTTATTTTTGAATTTCATTTTTTTTTTTGGATTTTCGAATTTTCTGACAAAAATACATGTTGCGGCGCAATTACTTCCCTGCGGCGCAACTGAAAAACAGTGAGATAGGTTGCGGCGCAACCTGTATAGTTGCGGCGCAACATAACAGAAGCATTGTGGCGCAATTCACCTCCCCCACACTTACCTTTTGTTTCACCTTCGAAACGACTTACCGAAGGGCGCGAGAGCGGCTTCTACCTGCAAATCTTATTAAATACACAATACCAATGACAAATAAACAAAATGATGAAAACACGGAACATGAAACACGGGTTGCCAACCGCGAAGCGATTAATTTATTTACGAGTCTTTAGCTAGACTCGATCATCATTTACTCATTTAAATCAAACAATGGGAGCTCCTCAAAAGCAACTCCCTCCACAGTTTCTTCCTCATGATATAACTTCAACCTATGACCATTAACAATAAACGACCCTCCATCCCTTTTAAACAACTCAACGTACCCGGATGGATAAACGTGCTTAATTTCATAGGGTCCTATCCAACGGGAGGTCAACTTAGGTTGCTTAATCTTAAATTTAGACAAAAACAACAAGACTTTATCACCGGCTTTAAAGTCTTTCCTACGGAGTCTTTTGTCATGCCACACTTTGGTTCTTTCTTTGTACAACATGGAACTATCATAGGCACCTAATCTAAGCTCATCAAGCTCATGCAATTGTAAAAACCTATGTTCACCTGCTTTTAACAAATCCATGTTACAATTCTTTAAAGCCCAATATGCCTTATGTTCGATTTCAACCGGTAGGTGACAAGTCTTGCCATAGAGAAGCCGATATGGTGTAGTACCAATAGGCGTCTTATAGGCGGTCCGAAATGCCCATAGAGCATCATCTAGCTTTTTAGACCAAATCTTGGGGTTGTCTCCTACGGTCTTTTCTAAGATTCGTTTTAAGGCACGGTTGATGTTCTCGACTTGACCGCTAGTTTGAGGGTGGTAGGAGGTAGAGAAACGGTGAGTAACACCATACCTCTTTAGCACCTTAGCCAATTGATGGTTGGCAAAATGGGTACCACGGTCACTAATAAGGGCTCTAGGAACACCAAACCTACAAAATAATTGCTTCAAAAAGTCTATGACTACTCGAGCATCATTAGTGGGTAAAGCTTTGGCTTCCGCCCACTTGGACACATAATCTACAGCAACTAAGATATAAAGGAACTTATTGGATGGCGGGAAAGGTCCCATGAAGTCAATTCCCCAAACATCAAAGACTTCACATACCTGAATCATCTGTTGGGGCATTTCATCCCTCTTTGTAATGTTACCTTGTCGCTGGCAAGAGTCACAAGTTTCCACTAACGTTTGAGCTTCCTTGAAAATGGTCGGCCAGTAGAAACCTGCATCATAAACCTTCTTACCGGTTACAGACGGTCCATAATGACCACCGGTAGGACCATAATGACATGAATCCAAAATCTTCCGGGTTTCAGCACCGGAAACACATCTCCTGATCATCCCATCTGCACACATTCTAAACAAATACGGATCTTCCCAAAAATAATGCTTAATCTCAGAAAAGAATTTCTTCTTTTGTTGAGATGTCATATCCTTGGGAAGCACATTAGCACCAAGATAATTAGCAATGTCTGCATACCAAGGTTCCTCCTCAGCTTGAACCTGCATCAAATACTCGTCAGGAAATGCATCATCAATATCATGCTCTTTCAACTCCTCAAGGTGAGGGTTTTCGAGCCTAGTTACATGGTCGGCTGCCACATTCTCAGCCCCTTTATTGTCTTTAATCTCAATGTCGAATTCTTGCAAAAGCAAGACCCAACGAATAAGACGAGGCTTGGCATCTTGTTTCGAGAACAAGTACCTTAAGGCAGAATGGTCCGTGTAAACAATAGTCTTGTTGAGAACTAAGTAGGGACGAAATTTGTCAAAAGCATAAACCACGGCCAACAACTCTTTCTCGGTCACTGTATAGTTTTGTTGGGACGAAATTTGTCAAAAGCGGAAATGTTTATCCTCCCTTTGGCCTAACACGGCCCCTAAAGCAAAGTCGCTAGCATCACACATTAACTCAAAGGGTAATGACCAATCGGGTGTAGACATGATAGGTGCATTGGTCAATTTGTCTTTAAGTGAGTTAAATGCATCAAGACACTCTTTATCAAAATTGAATGGGACATCCTTTTCCAACAACTTGGTCATCGGCCGGGTGATTTTTGAAAAATCTTTTATAAACCGACGGTAGAACCCGGCGTGACCCAAAAAGCTTCTAACCGATTTTACATTGGTGGGCGGAGGTAATTTAGCTATAACATCTATTTTGGCTCTATCGACCTCTAACCCCGCCTTAGAAACTTTGTGTCCCAACACAATCCCCTCTTTCACCATAAAATGACATTTTTCCCAGTTCAAAACCAAGTGTGCCCTTTCACACCTTTCAAGCATTTTATCAAGACTATTAAGACAACTCTCAAAAGAACTACCAAATACCGAAAAGTCATCCATGAACACTTCCATGGAAGTTTCGATCATGTCTTGAAATATTGCAAGTATACATCTTTGAAAAGTTCCAAGGGCATTGCAAAGACCAAATGGCATCCTCCTATAGGCATAAGTGCCAAAGGGACAAGTAAAGGTGGTCTTTTCTTGGTCCTTGGGGTCAATGGGTATTTGGAAGTACCCGTAGAACCCATCCAAAAAGCAAAAATACTCGTTACCGGCGTGTCGTTCGAACATTTGATCAATAAAGGGCAAGAGAAAATGGTCTTTGCGCGCGGGTAGCATCATTTAATCTCCGATAATCTATACATACCCTCCACCCCGTGACAGTCCTAGTGGGAACCAATTCATTTTTATCATTTAAAACTACGGTCATCCCACCCTTCTTCGGTACACAATGTACCGGACTTACCCATGAATTATCCGAGATGGGGAATATGATTCCCACATCAAGCAATTTGATTATCTCTTTTTTAACCACATCTTTCATATTTGGGTTCAATCTTCGTTGTCTTTGCACAACCGGTTTTGCATTATCAATAAAGTTTATAGTGTGCTTGCAAAATTCTGGACTTATACCCGGGATATCGGAAATTTTCCATGCAAAGGCCTTTTTATGGGCCTTGAGGACGGTCATAAGTCTAGATTTCTCATCCTCCAACAATGAGGATGAGATGACAACGGGTAAAAGAGATGTACCTTCCAAATATGCATATTCAAGATGGTCCGGAAGCCGCTTGAGCTCCAAGTCGGTAGGAGGATTCTCTACCGAGGTTAGCACCCGTGTGCTATCACTATTCGTGATCTCTTCAAAGGTCTCGTCTTCCGGTGGAGTTTCATCAACACTTAATGCCATAATCTCTTGCATCATATCTCCAACCAACTCTTGCTCTTCTTCACTGCAAGCTAGCAATGCTTCACCTTCTTCCATGTCCAAGAAATCCATGAGCTCCTTTTCCAAAGCATCTTCTTCTTATCACTGACAAGTTCCTTGAGGAACTTCTCATAGTTTGGCATACCTGCAATCAAATCAACTAAAGGAACAGTTATATTAACAGACTGAATAAGATCAACAAATTTCTTAAAATGTTCCTTGACTTTTTCTTTCCTCAACCGTTGAGGAAATGGAATCTTTGGTTGATAAGGCTTCACCGTCGGTTTCTCAACTGGTTTAGATGGAGCAGCCGGTGTCTTCACAGCTGGGTTCGCTCCATCTCAATCTCATCATCAACAGTTTCATCAGCTTCATTAACCTGCACAAGTGGGGTAGAACCATCAGGTAAAGGATTTGCAGAATTATAAGTCTTACCTGTCCTCGTAGTGATGGCATTCACTTGCTCATTTCGAGCATTAGAGGGGTGTACTTCTGCTTTGTTCCTTGAGTATTCTGCCCTTGGTTGTTGAATTCAGGCTTTGGGTTCTGTTGAGTGTTGCTCGGTAAAGTACCGGGCTGCCTGTTTGAGTTTCCTAGCCTTTCAATCCTTCCTTCTAAATCTTTAATAGTGGCTTGTTGATTCTTTGCTCCTTGATCCAACTTGTGCCCCAATCCGTCCAAACGAGTAGTCAATGCGTCCAACACGGAAATCACCTTCTTGGACTCTTCTGCAACATGTTCATTAGTTGCCTTCTGGGCACCTATAAAGTCCTTCACTATCTCTCTTAGTTCTGAATCCGCGTCTCGCTGATTGTTGAACCTACTAAACCTGTTACCACCATAACCAGAACTGTTAGTATTAAAAGAAGAAGAAGTAGGGTAAGAACTACCTGATGGCCGGTTTTGATAACCGGTATTTTGGTTGAAACTCCCTTGATTCTGAACGTAACTAACATCTTGAACTGGTTTATCCGGGCAATCCTCCGTATAATGCAAGTCCCCACAATGATCACAACCGTCAGCCATAACCTTAACATCTCTTTCAAGGTTCTTGAATCTATTATCCTGATTATCAAACCTCTCATTCATTTGCTTCGAGAGAGCCTTGACTTCAGTAATAAGTTTTGAGTCTTCACTACTTTCCACCTTAGCCACAGTGCTTCTACTGGATCTCTTGTCTCGGTCCTCATCTCTGGTTGAATACTCCTTCGCCATATCTTCAAGAATATTGTATCCTTCATTCGGGGAAATGTTGTTTAGACTACCCCCAAATGCATAACCGAGCTCCCTTTTAGTCTTTCTATCCAGTCCATCATAAAAAATCTCAAAACTTTCTTCAGTATCCATACTATGTCCGGGGCAATTCCTTAGCATTTCCTTGAACCGTTTCCATGCATCAACAACATCCTCACCACTATCTTGAGTAAATCCTCTGATTTTATTTTCCAGTTGCCTTTGAGTTCTTAATGAATAGAACTCATCAATAAATCCTTCACGAAGTTCGGCCCAAGTGGTGAATGAGTTATCGGGTAACTCCTTAAACCAAGCAGCTGCATCTCCAATGAGAGTTAATGGAAATAGCTCAAGTTTAACAGCTTCAGTTTTCCCTGTTCCATACTGATATAACCTGCAAATCTTCTCAAACCTCTCAAGATGTGCATAAGGGTCAGTTCTTCGAATCCCATCAAACTTGTCCTCTTCAACACTCTTGAGGTGATTTCCTTTCAAGGAGAAATCGACTGAAATAGCCGGAGGGCGAATAGCTGTGCCCCGGTTATTCGGTATGTTTCTTCTTCGTTCCCCGTAAGGATGGGCGTTTGGATCTAAGGTTGGTTTCGAGGTATGACAATACTGCTTGGTTCGGGTGTTTGAATTTTCTCTTCTGTATCTAAGTCTTCTCTTGTTCTAAAGATCCAAGTTGCTTCTTCCGCACTATTAACCACTTTCTCTTTCAAGGCTTGGTCCGGTGGAGCTTGATTTGCGGTTTCTGAATCTATTTTGACTGATGTGGATGGTTCTTGGTTATCTCTTGACACAAGTCGACATCTGACTTTCCCTGGATTAGATAATGGGCTAAGCAAAGGTCGGCCAGAAGCTCTTGTGTTCATCAACTAGCAAAAACCTACACAATCACCACAAACAAACCGTCAACCACACCTGTAGTATAAATAAAAGAAAATAAAATACAATCTATCTGGTAAAACAATAACTTTCTCACAAATGAATGTGAAAAAGGACCGAACTACAAAATAAAACAACTACTTAAACAAAAGTCCCCGGCAGCGGCGCCAAAAACTTGATGTGTGAAATCGAGTTATAAATTTATAAAACACGGACTACTAGAAAACTGACTACAACACACTCACAGGCAGTGAACCTGATCGTATGCAGTATAGTAAACTGGTAAATTCGAGGTCGATCACAAGGACTAAGTAAGCAATTTTTTAAATAAAGTAATTCAAGTAAAAAGGGGTTTTGTGACCGAATTGTCACTTTGCAAAAGTTAGAAAATAATTAGTAATCCCACAGGATTAATCGAAAAGAGAATTTTTGTTGTGAAACAATAATTTAAAAGGTCATCCATCTTGATTTCGCTCAACAACATGTTCAGATTGCACATAAATGAAGTTCAAATTCATATAAGTTGATAAAGATAATCGTGACAAAATAAAGACACAAACTGGTACCACCAACGTTTGTAAAATCATTTCAATCACCTAATTAATCAGTTTCTTTGTAAAAGCCGGTACCACCAATGCTTAATACATTTTCCCTAACCAACTAGTTTATTTGATTACCAAATTACCAATTGTATCTATGTGAAGATAACGTGGTACCACCAACCGCTATACAACACGTTGACAAAATAACTCCTTTTATTAAAATGATATTCACTATCATACCATGAACTAGTGACAATTGATTAAAGATAATTAATTGAAATCAAATACATGTTCAACTAGTACCACTAACGAAGAACACGTATATCACCAATATCAAAAATAATAATTAATAAGGAATTAAATCATCAAGATCACGACACAACGATAATTAAAATCAACCTTGAATTAATTAAAATAGTGCAATCCTTACATATTGTATCACTCCATCAAGATGGATGATTAAGTGATTAGCTACTCATATTGAAATAAGAATAACAAATCAAATATAGAGAATTCATCGTTACCGAATACAAGAAATTGAACACGAATAACGGAAATCGTCCAATCGTAATGAGGATCTTCAAAGGTGTTAAATCTGATGAAAAATAGCCTTCAAAAGCCCTAAATTCGACTGGGAGTAAAAAGATAGGTTTTTGGAATGATTTGCAAGCTATATATATGTCTCCAAAATCTGCCAGAACCGCCTTGAACTTGAATGCATTGCGGCGCAACTATGGGAGTTGCGGCGCAACTTAATTAACTATAAAATGGTTGCGGTGCAATGAACTGTTGCGGCGCAATGGAGCGTTGACTTGCGTTGACCATTGACCATTGTTGACTCGTGGCTGGCCAGGTATAGAAGGCGTTGCGGCGCAACTAGGATAGTTGCGGCGCAACTTAACTTTATGTAATTTGGTTGCGGCGCAACTCCTAGTTGCGGCGCAATGGACCTTTTGCCAGCTTTGACTTTTGTTGACTTTCTGCAATCTTCATCCAAATGCTTCAAAAATCCCCCGTTAGCACTTACTTCACCTCAACAATGTCGTTTTCCCCAGAATTACGCTTAAAGACCTGTCAGTAACCTGAAACACTAACAAATACCATAAACGCACCAAATGTATACTAAAACGACTCATAAACCATGCTAAATCAACTAAATACAATGTGGGAAATGGGTATAAAATACGACACATCAGAAACCGTTTCCATCCTCTGCAATGAGTAAAGCCACATGTTAGTATTAATGAACTGTATCATAAAACGTATTAGATTTTATAGGGTAAATAACATTTTATAGGGTATCGTAAAACATATTAGATTTTATAGAGTAAATAACATTTCTAGTCATTGAAATTGGCAAAAAAAATTAATCATTAAACTTAAAATATAGCAAAAACCGTCTCCACCTATCTTTCTTTTTTATTTTTTAGTTTGGTCCGCGCAGCTTCGTTAGTTTTTCTCCATTAACTGTGGCCCATGTTGGTTAGTATGTTTTTTCACTTTTCGTCCTTTTCATTGATTTCGTGATTAAAAGTGATAACCAGCCCAACTTCAGAGACGGCAGTGTAATTTACCCTATCTTTTTTAATCATCATCATTATCATCATCATCACCACCGTCATCATTTTCATCTCATATTACATCTTTTAATAACAAAAAAAAAGAATATTGTAATTTCTCTATATAATTCAAACACACTCACTAGAAAAAACTAACAACTTTATATATGAAGATTTCAACTAACAATTATATTGCTAATCAAAACTCAACATATTATCACCAAATACACGAAGAAAAAACCAAATCCAAAAATCATTATAAAAATAGTTTTTATTAGGAAAAAATAAAAAGAAATGAAAATAACACCCATCAACCGTTATTGGGGTGATAGCCCAGTGGTTAGAGAGTTTTTCATTTGTAGTTTCTTCCTAGAGGGTCAAGGTTCGAATCTTGCCACATGCAAATGTGGCGAGTGGACCTTAGCAACGCTATATCCATCTACACTTGGGAGAGCAAACCCTTTAGGACATTGTCAGTATTCAAACCCGACGTGGCGCACCAAAGTTGTGGATGTTAGACATTTATCCGCTATGCCTTTAGAAAAAAAACACACCCATCAACCAAGTTGAGACTCTAATCATGTTTTATAGTTTAAGATAAGCTATAATCTAGGCCAAACACCCCTCGCTCTTCTGTAATAATCCCTTCAATAATCTATTATGAAAATGTTCATATATATATATATAATATATATATATATATATATATATATATATTAACATTCAAGTTAATATGTTTCGTGATCAATCTTAGAGTAAAATCTAATTGGGTAGTATGCAAGACCCAAGACTAGGCATAACTGGAAAGACTTGATAGTACAACAGTAAAAACGTTTTAAAAGAGACTCGAATTTGACACCTCCACCTAAAAACACCCATGACATATGTAGCGTTGGCAAATGTTCTTTAATTTTCTTTCCCGAAAAGCGGTAAAAGTGAATAGTGAGCCGGCTAGCAAGCATAGCTATTTGCTGACTAAGCAATTAAAATTATTAGCATTTATAACTGGTTCGACACTGAGCCTACTAACCTCTATTGATTAGTCTAACACGAAACACGGCAAAAAAATCCTCGTTATTAACAAAGGCGGTTTCACAAAAACCCAACCTAGATTTATGGACCTAGTTTAGATGAGAAATTTTTTCAGCAAACATTTGGAAAATTATGATTAGTCACACATTATTTAAAGGTTTGAATTTGGAAAAATTATAAATTAAACATTTTAAAGCATTTGAAATGGATGAGTTATAATTGGATACACATGATTTTTATTGCTAGATCCGCTGCTAGTTACTAGACAAATACCTGTGCGATGCGGCGATGATGGTGATAGCGGCATCATGTAGTATCGATAGTGAGTAGTGTAGATTAATGATGTATGAGGATAGTATAATTATTTTAAGAGTTCAAGGTAGATATTGTATATTAATTTTATTGAAGGTATATTAGATATTCAATTAAATTATAAATAATATTAGTTATATTATTACAGGTATTTTGGGTATTTTAAAAGTTATAAAAGTTGAAAGAGGGAGAAAGAGTTTTTTTTATATATAATAGTAAAGATTAATCAAGATTTTTGTATATTTTCAAAAGATCAAAAATACAAATGTATGCATTTTATCTAGAGTTAATGACATAAATCGTCCCTGTGGTTTGCCTAAATAGTCACCTTTCGTCCTTTAAAATTCAAAACCTCAAGGACAGTCCTTTATAGGTGGATAAGGATCATGTTCGGTCCTTTGACTATTTGACCGTCAAGTGGTCTCCGTTAAACCCCCCACGTGACACCCACGTGAGGGTATTTTGGTCATTTCCTTCCTAAAGGACCATTAGTGATACTTTTACATACACACAAACCAAATATAATTTTTGGGAGATCATCATGGGGTCGTCGACATTAAATTTCCCAGAAAAAACACAGGGAATTAAAATTGAATATATTTATTCCTCTAGTATTTCTTTTACAGCTTCCAAGAAATTTCCATTAATTGTCATGTCATGAGTGTTTATTTTATTTTATGTATGTAGTACTCATGACAAAATATATGAATAAACAAATCAATGTATTCCAATATTAGCCGGCCATTAACGCATTTCTTCTTGTTTTTGAGTGAAAAAGCCATGGAAATTACCACGCACCACGCCTAATAACCATCTTTCCTTTTTTTTTTGTCATCAACTCGATCGTCTCTTTTTCCATTCCATTTCAATTCTTAATCACTTTCCAAGAAAATAAAACGATATACCCACCCGTTAATGCGATCCCTTTCTAAGTTTTCAACTTTTCTATTTACAATCTTAATAAGAATAATAACAATAACTCATTTGCATCGTGATATAGAGATGCTAGGCTTTGCTACTGCTGCTTACTTCTGGGATGGGATGGACGGTGATACATACACGGCAGGAATAAACCCACGCCATAGCCGCCGCCAGCCAACCTCCATAGGCCCCACCACCAGCAGATTCGATGCGAAAAGGTTATGAATCCACCAGATCTGTTGGGTCTTTGACAAGACAAAGAGCCACCAGATTGTTGGTTTTCCGGCGAGAGAAGAACCACCGCGTCCATTATGCAGTGATGGTGGTGGAGTTTTGGGATTGAATGGTGGCGCTACAGTGATTCATGAAACAAACCGATGAAAACCCCACTCTAAACGTTATCCCCATCTTCTTCTTTAAGTGATTATCGATATAAAGAGATGACCGGATCTAGTTATGCTTTATTCCCGTCGTGGGTTTTTTCCGGCCACCGTCTCCGACCATATCTCCATGGCGGTGGTCTTCTGTGTGTATGTATTTATATGTATATATATGTCTTCGATTGAAATGTGTATATATATATATATATTCGATCTGATTGAAATGAGTATGGTATGGAGATATAGATATAGAGATTAGGTAGATTGATTTTTATATATATATATATATATATATATATATATATATATATATATATATATATATATATATATATATATATATATATATATATATATATATATATATATATATATATATATATATATATATATATATATATATATATATATATATATATATATATATATATATATATATATATAGGAGTATAGATTATATATATATTTAGTAATGCTTATATATATACTAATTAGTAAGTTAGGTCCCCCTCACAAATTCTACTATTCATTTGCTGACATCATCACGATGTCAGCAATTTTGTCTTTTTCTATTTTTATTTTTTATTTTTTAAAAAAATTGTATATTTTTAGAGTTTTTTTTTTACCATCAACTTCTTGATTTTGGCAACCTATTTTTTTACTTTCTATCCTTATAGTAAACTTTTAGTTTACAGACTTTTAGGTAATGTTGTATGTATATATGTTTGCATGACGCAGCGTCGATCCCAGCCAACACCCTCCCGGGGCAACGCCCGGGTATAAAAACTAGTATCATCTAGTTGCCATTTAATTAATTAGGGGCAAAACTAAAAATACACGAAATAAAAGGACTATCAAAGCCAACTCTAGAAAGTCATTCAATCATAAAGCGTACACACTTCTCAAAACTAATGATCAAAATTTATTAAAATCTTTCCGGTCTGCAATCCATTTTTCAGGTAATATATCGTATCCTGTATGTATAATATTTCTGTTAATCGTCATCATTATATATATAACCTGTTTATAATGTAATAATAATTCACGCATATATATGTTTTGTCAAACTAAATATTATTATATATATATATATATATATATATATATATATATATATATATATATATATATATATATATATATATATATATATATATATATATATATATATATATATATATATATATATATATATATATATATATATATATATATATATATATATATATATATATATATATATATATATATATATATATATATATATATATATATATATATATATATGTATTTATATGTATATATATGTCTTCGATTGAAATGTGTATATATATATATATTCGATCTGATTGAAATGAGTATGGTATGGAGATATAGATATAGAGATTAGGTAGATTGATTTTTGATTTTAATTTGGGAGGGGGAAGAGATCTGCTTTTCCTTTTTCTATTTGTAGAAAAAGGATGGAGATATAGATATAGATATTTTTTTATGTATTACCATAGCTGTTACTTTATAACTTTATACTATACGTCTTTTGATCTGTATATTTATTTAATATTCTTTTGCTTTGCTCAAAATTATGGGTGATTCAATTTATTGTATGTTTTTATTTACACAAAAAAAAGATGGTGAGATTTGACTTTTTATATGATGTATATATCTATTAAAGGATTAATACAACAGAGTAAGTTTTTATAGAATGTAAATTTTATATAAAAAAAATGTAAAAACAGAAATTTCTGGGCACAAGCTTGTTGTGCTATTAGTTTAGCTCATTTATGTTTACCTCTGGCTTATACTCTTATGTGATGTCTTTTTTAGTTATATATAAAACCATTTTTAAGGATGTTTTGTGTTCGTGGTTTTTGGTTTGGAATGTGAGTGATTGAAAAGGCGCGGATAAATGATATCACGACACGCTATTGTGTGTATAAAACCTGTATTTATCATCTTATGTCTCGCTATATGATCTCTGGGTGCCACATCAGGAATCAGATTTTCCATGCCTTAGTGTGTGTGTTAATTACATGTATGATGTGTTAGTGTCAATTTGTTTCAGTGTTCGAATGTGGTTGGATAATTGAGTATTATAATTGATTAGCGATATCATTGCATCGTTTTAGATATAGCTAGCTAGGTACCTTGTACTTATAGGAAACCGGAAGATCAAAGTGGGAAACCAAGTATTTAGACCATGGAGCTGAATTCCATCAAAGATGCATTTGACAGTGTGGTCAAAAAACAAACTCATTCAGCGTCAAAGTTAGAGGAGTCAATCGAACGGATCATCCAAGAAATTGAACGCACATTATCAGTAATACAATCTCCGCTTAGTGGTTCTTCATCTCAACCTGGCCACAAGTTAGTTCTTGGTGAATTGAGAACTAAATTGAAGGAGATAGCTCCTCTTGGTCAACTAGAAGGTACACAAAAGGAACTAAATATGGCTTTGAGTAAATACACTAAGCTTCTTGAGAAACACTTCAATCCAGATATATCCAAGTCTTATAAAAACGTAGACTTTGATTCACGAATAATTAACCAAATAGTTTCTAGTCATTTCTACCGAGAAGGCATGTTTGATATACGACACGCTATTGTGTGTATAAAACCTGTATTTATCATCTTATGTCTCGCTATATGATCTCTGGGTGCCACATCAGGAATCAGATTTTCCATGCCTTAGTGTGTGTGTTAATTACATGTATGATGTGTTAGTGTCAATTTGTTTCAGTGTTCGAATGTGGTTGGATAATTGAGTATTATAATTGATTAGCGATATCATTGCATCGTTTTAGATATAGCTAGCTAGGTACCTTGTACTTATAGGAAACCGGAAGATCAAAGTGGGAAACCAAGTATTTAGACCATGGAGCTGAATTCCATCAAAGATGCATTTGACAGTGTGGTCAAAAAACAAACTCATTCAGCGTCAAAGTTAGAGGAGTCAATCGAACGGATCATCCAAGAAATTGAACGCACATTATCAGTAATACAATCTCCGCTTAGTGGTTCTTCATCTCAACCTGGCCACAAGTTAGTTCTTGGTGAATTGAGAACTAAATTGAAGGAGATAGCTCCTCTTGGTCAACTAGAAGGTACACAAAAGGAACTAAATATGGCTTTGAGTAAATACACTAAGCTTCTTGAGAAACACTTCAATCCAGATATATCCAAGTCTTATAAAAACGTAGACTTTGATTCACGAATAATTAACCAAATAGTTTCTAGTCATTTCTACCGAGAAGGCATGTTTGATATAGGGGATTGTTTTATAAATGAAGCCCATGAAGAAACCATTTATGAGAGAAAGACTCCCTTTTTAGAAATGTATGAGATACTAGAGTCTATGAAGTCTCGCGACCTAGGTCCTGCTTTGAAGTGGGCCACAGCTAACCATGAAAAGCTCCAGAAAAATGGATCAGATCTTGTATTGAAGCTTCATCGTTTACAGTTTTTGGAGATTCTTCAACATGGTAGTAGAGATGAAGCTCTTAAGTATGGAAGGACTCATTTCTCCCCTATTGGTACCCAACACATCCCCGAAATTGAGAAGCTTATGGGTTGCCTTTTATGGGTTGGAAAGCTTGAATCATCACCTTATTCCGAGTTCTTATCACCAACCCATTGGGCCAAGCTGTCTCAGGAGCTGGCCCATCAGTTTTGTAATCTCTTGGGCGAATCATCTGTTAGCCCATTGAGAGTGACAATAGAAGCTGGTGTCCGAGGTTTGCCAACACTTCTGAAGCTGATGAATGTGATGAGTGGGAAGAAGCAAGAATGGCAAACTATGAAGCAGTTGCCAGTGCCTATAGACATTGGTATGGAATTTCAGTTTCACTCAGTATTTGTTTGTCCAGTGAGTCGAGACCAGGCGTGTGAAGATAATCCTCCAATGCTGATGTCGTGTGGGCACGTGCTCTGCAAGCAGTCAATAACAAAGTTATCAAAGAATAACAATACAAGGCCATTCAAGTGTCCTTACTGCCCTACCCAGGTGGAAGTAGGCGAATGTAGGCAGTTGTACTTTTAACAAGTGTCCGTATTGCCTATATTAAGGTTCATTCTCTCTCTTTTCCATCCTTCGGAATTATGTTTGTGTAATGTTATGCAGGTGTTTTGAGGATGGTAAAGAATTGTAAAAAAGTTGTAAAAACTGTTACTGTCATTTGTATTTGAATTCCAATGTAAATAGACATTCCTTCCACTTGTTTATAAAGATTCGTTTACTATGTTTTCGTCTAGTTCAGATCCGAGTTTGAAGGACAAACAGATACCAAGATTGTGACATACAGTCTGGTTTTATGTATGCTCACTTTTCTTTTTGTTGCAAATATTTTTGGAATGACGTGTTCCCAATCACCTCTAACTCACCATACAAAGGTGAGATCACTGTCTTAACCGGGCCCCTAGAATACTCTAAGCCCACAAGCCACCATTTCTCAAATTCCTCATTTGAGATCTGAAGGCCAAAAGTTATCGAGTTCTTGTCTCTCTTGAAGCTTCAAAACCGTGTTTAAATAATAAAGGGTCTTTGAGATGCTTTTTAAGTGTGATTGTTGATGAAATTGTGTTTTTCTCACTTGTTTTGCTTGAAATCCGATTCTAAGAGGGATAAAGTGTTTTTCCTGTCTTACGAAAGTGGTAGAAAGAGCATGATCTTAAATGAACAAGTGTATGAACTTTGATGAGATTTTTGGGGTGTTTCACCCTTACTGATGTGCTCCTATTTTCGAAATCAGAAAAAGAAGAGAAGAAAGAGATGTGTTGGTAGTAATAGCGGATTGAGAGTTGAGACTCTTTGTAACTTGTAATTTGTAACCAACCAACTTGAGTAAAACTGGGCCAATTTGAATTTGTATAATGGCCTATAGTGTTAGTTGGGCTATCAGGCGTGGAAAGTTTATGCAGGAAAATAAAAGAAAGTTCTCAGTTTTTTTTTTTAAAAACATTTTATTCTACTCCTACTCCTAAATTACATGTATGCCTGGAAACCAGAACTCTTGAAAAAGCCTATTAATCCACCCCCACAAATGTGAGAAGTGGGACTCGAACCCAGGTGGATCCTCCCAAGATTAAAGACCTTACCAATGGGCTACCAACCCCATTGGCAAAAGAAAGTTCAAAGTTGTAGCTTTATAAAACGTTCTTGGTGGAAAAAAATGTGAATGAAAGATCCCACTGAATTGAATTGGGTCCAGGAATCTAAGAAATAGTGAGAATTCTTGATCTCTCTCAATATCTCTCTCAATTCTAAAATCCAGGACTTGAATTCATGTCCTGTCATTAAATTCCTCCTGATTTATTAGAACTAAAAGAATTCCATTTAAGCATCTCATTGCTTGATAGGAATTCTCTACAATGACACTGTAGACCAATGGAAGGGATGTAGCGCAGCTTGGTAGCGCGTTTGTTTTGGGTACAAAATGTCACGGGTTCAAATCCTGTCATCCCTACCTATTACTGCTCCTTTGAGCAGTAACGAGGGATTTTTTGAGATCAATTTATTTGTCCATTAGTTTTTTGTTTTTTTTTTTACTTATAAAACAATTATAACATTGCAAGGTGCAAGATTTGAACTATAAATAGTAATGCACTTACCATAGTTTCTTAAAACAGGTTCGTTAAATCTTATACCAAGCATTTTAGCGTTAATTAAATATAAATTTATCATCAAAAATACTAAAATACCGTCTCATGATCCCCTTATTTCCTATTGATGAGATATGCCCTATTTGTCGGAAAGTTTGTTTGGATTCCTTTGGGGAGCATGCGCTTCACTGTAAAGAGCTCCCGGGGTTCAAATACAGACACGATTTGGTTAGGGATGTTCTCTTTGACATTTTTAGACGGGCTGGGATTTCTGTTAAGAAGGAAGCGCCAGTGAATTTCTTGACTGACCCGTTGGAAGGGAGATCTACTCTCAGACCTGCTGACATTTTGGTCTTTGGTTGGACTGGGGGAAAACATGCATGTGTGGATGTAACAGGAGTCTCTCCTCTTGTGGGCTTAGGGTGTAGCTTCACAGCCGGTCTTGCCGCTTTAAAAGCTGCCTCATGCAAAGTGGCCAAACACGAGAAGGCGTGTATTGACAACCAACACGTATTTATACCCTTTGCATTTGATACCTTTGGATTTCTTGCACCTGAGGCCGTCGAGCTACTTGGAAGGGTCCAACGGGTCATGCATAGTAATGTTATGACGCCACGATCGATAAATGTAGTTTTTAAACGTCTTAGTTTTGCTATACAAAAAGGAGTGACGGCGCAGCTTGTTGCCCGTTTGCCTTTTATTTCTATGTAAATTACTATATCTATTATGATAAAAATAAAATAAAAAAATACTACAACCCATCTCATCTAACATATTAATGTATAATCTGAATTAAACGAACTTGTCTAAACATATATCGGTTTAATATGAAAGAGGTGATATGAATTTTAAGCATATCCATGAAAGAGAGATATATAGGGTATGTTTGGCACAAAAGTTTCGAGTTGGGGCTATAGCTAGGGGCTTGAAGCTGGAGCTTGAAAATGGGGCTAGGGGCTAGGGCTTTTATTTCAACCCTTCTTACGCAAGCTTTTATTTTAAAGACCTTTCGGGGCTTTTAGGAGCTTTTTGGGGTTAGGGCTTTTAATTTCAAATGAATATCCAAACAGGGCTTTAGTTTTAAAAGGGGCTTATATTTAAAAGCTTGAGGCTTTTAAGCTCCTAAAAGCCCCCAAAAGCTCCTTGCCAAACAGACACAGAGAGAAAATGCATTATAGGATGGAGAGGAAAAGAGAAGGCTTATTATTGAGAGGGTCGTGAGCCTCTCCTAGAGTACATAAGTTTTTTCAATTTCCTAAGAGGTCCCCCGGTCATTCCTTATATGTTATTCTTGTTCTTATTTGATTAGTGGTCCTCGTAGAATTTATTTGGTAATCATATCTGAGATTTTTAGTAGTTCTCTTGATGGCATCTCTAACATGGACACACGGTAGAGTTTTCCCCCCTCTTACTAGCTCCGGTGATCTCATCGTTTTTGCAAGCAGATTATCCCAAAGTGACTCGTTTTGTAAGCCCGGAATTATAGCAGGTGAACTTCCGTGGCTAGTAGGGGTTTTATGCCAAAGACATGACTTGTGACCTATATATTGAGAGATACAAGTCTTTACTAATAACCACCATCCAAATAATTTAAAATGATAGTTTTATAATCAAGTAGAGTATATTTCTTCTTTTTTTTTGTGCAAATAAAGTTGCAGACATGGACAATATTCACGGAGAGGACTTAGGGTATGTTTGTTTTTTTTAACATTAAGTTACCAAATTGATTAAGCGACTGAATAAACAAATAATATATGAACGGATTAAGTCAATATAGTTGTTTTTGTTTATTAAGTAAAAAAAAAATACTTTTGATAACTAAATGAATTAAATATTTTTGATTAAGTTATCTTTTTAATTAATAGACTAAACAAACACTACCTTAGATAAAAAGAAGAATTGTAGTGAGATTCGCATAATCGCATCCACGAAAGCAATGAGGACCTAACTAAAAAGATGATTGATTTCTATATATTGGATGAAGATAGAGACACTTGAGTTGATTCTGTACCCCTCTAAAAGTTGACAAGGAACAACGTAACTGATCATTTCACAAGGCTATTAAAACAACGATATAAATTGAGCTTGATTAAATGATCACACATAACAACTAATTTGTAAACCTATAAAAGTATAAATATGCATAAAAATCTAATAGTATCACATGCGCTAATCAATGGTTAAATTTCAAAGAAAAAAATTGCATAAGGGCATTGGCAACGGCGTGGGTGGTCACCACGCGTAGAACACCGCCGCCGATGGGTGTCCACGCGTGGGTGGTCGAAATTGAGTGGACATACCACGCGAGTGGTGGAGCGCGGCCTTTGTGACCATTGGGCTTGAAACGGCTAGTTTTGATATATATATTTTTTCTTTATATACATATAAATCATCTCTTTCTCTTCCATTTCAAATCTCACACACACACACATCTAAACAAAAAACACACATAAACACATCCATCAAACAAACTCAATCTCACAAATGGCAAAACGATTTGGATCTACGGTTTTACTAGATGAACCGTTTGAATGGTCCGACGATAGTAGTTTGGAAGTATTTGCAGATGCGATCGAGGCCGATGCTGAAAGTTCTACGGCAAGGTCAAAGCGTAAAGTTGTTAACCGCAACCGTTGGGAAGCTGGAGAAAGATTGTATCGCGACTACTTTTCTGATGAACCTAAATTCGATGAAGATTTTTCGAGGATAGGTATCGTATGCCTAAAAGTTTATTTCTAAAGATTGTGCATGATATTGAGTCGCGGTACGAGTATTTTTAGGAATCGTATGATGCTAGATTGAGAAAGAGTTTTACCGCGATACATAAATGTGCGTCCGCCATTAGGCAGCTTGCAACTGGTAACCCACCGGATGAGTATGATGAGTACTTGGAGATGGCTCAAAGAACGTCACGTGAATGTCTCCAGTTTTTTAGTGACGCCATTGTAGAGATGTATGAGAAACAATATCTGCGTAGACCAACAACGCATGATATTTTGCGTTTGTACGAAGCACATAAGGAGAGACATCACCTGCCTGGTATGTTGGGCAGCCTAGATTGTACATATTTCGCATAGAACATGTGTCCAATCGAGTTGAGGGGCCAGTATAAAAGGGGTGATCATCAATACCCCACGATTATGATGGAGGTGACGGCTTCTCATGATTTGTGGATATGGCACGCATTCTTTGGTCCTCCTGGTTCACTAAACGATATCAATGTTTTGCAGCAGTCTCCATTAATCCTCCTTGTGCGAACAGGCACGGCGCCTAACTGCCCATTCACTGTGAATGGCCACACGTACAAACGTGGTTATTATCTAGTGGATGACATATATCTCACATGGTCTACTTTTGTTAAAGCGTACATATATCCAACCTATCCGAACGAGAAAAAGTTCAAGCGAGTACAGGTGTAACACCCGACATTTAAAAACATGGGTTTTCAAAAACTTTCACCTAACGTTGTCAAATTGCGGAAGAAAAGACTTTAAAAGTCAAAACCGATAAAACTGTTCGGTTTCTACGTTTAGTTGGAATTACATACAATACCATCGAATAGTTTAAAATGAAAACCCAAAGGTTGCCCAACACAAAACAACCGTTCAAGAATACTACATAAATTCGACATCAAGTACGAAATGTAAATAAATGTCTAAAGAGACAATCGTCTATGGGTAGCTAAGTCCTCCTGCATGCATCTACCCAATTCTCACTCTTATTCCTGCATCAACTAGTCCTTCAAGCTAAACCTGAGGGAACAACCACATTTAAGAAACAAGTGTTAGCTAACGAATTAGCTAAGTAAGATAACACTATGTATTTAAAGCATTTGTCCAATTAAAACATCCTTCACTATTAGACAAGTTTATTTAGGCACAACACACATCACACGTTCACACATAACTGCATAACATACACTACATTAAGCAATACTTCATTTCACTACATTAGGGACTGCATTTCAGGTCTCATGGTCAACTACATAACCCATAATACCTCCCATGTAACCCCATATGCCCACATGCAATATAAAGATACCAAATGGAAGTATTTATGATTTGAAATCCAGCTTTTCGTTGAATCCCCCAGCGTGTCAAAGTAGTGTATCTTACCTCGGCGTAGTTCACAACAATCAACAACTAGTCACTGTGTAAAGCAACTATGCTCGTCTACCTATAATTAGTAAACGATTATTAGACAAGCTACATACTCACGTCATTAAGGCCAATAGCTAGACCCACACACAATAATGACTCACTTTAGTTTCAGGTCTAATCTACATGTCAAACGACGTTACGGTTCAAAAGTTAACATTTTCTGAAAACTGGTGAGTTGCGCCGCAACATAGAGTTGCGCCGCAACACCTAGTTGCGCCGCAACACCTTATGTTGCGCCGCAACATTTGCTGGAACACCTTAGTTGCGCCGCAACATAGGGTTGCGCCGCAACACCTAGTTGCGCCGCAACATAGGTTGCGCCGCAACACCTTATGTTGCGCCGCAAATAGTTGCGCCGCAACTAGTTGCGCCGCAACATAGGGTTGCGCCGCAACATAGGTTGCGCCGCAACACCTTATGTTGCGCCGCAACATAGTTGCGCCGCAACACCTTATGTTGCGCCGCAACATAGGTTGCGCCGCAACTAGCGTTCGACCGCAAATAGTATCTGAACATAGGTTGCGCCGCAACATAGGGTTGCGCCGCAACATAGGTTGCGCCGCAACACCTTATGTTGCGCCGCAACATTTGCGCCGCAACACCTTATGTTGCGCCGCAACATAGGGTTGCGCCGCAACACCTTAGTTGCGCCGCAAATAGTTGCGCCGCAACTAGTTGCGCCGCAACATAGGGTTGCGCCGCAAGCCTCCAGTTGCGCCGCAACACCTTATGTTGCGCCGCAAACCTTATGTTGCGCCGCAACATAGTTGCGCCGCAACACCTTATGTTGCGCCGCAACATAGGTTGCGCCGCAACTAGTTGCGCCGCAACACCTTATGTTGCGCCGCAACATAGGGTTGCGCCGCAGCTCAAGCCTAGTTGCGCCGCAACACCTTATGTTGCGCCGCAAACTTATGTTGCGCCGCAACATAGGGTTGCGCCGCAACTAGTTGCGCCGCAACACCTTATGTTGCGCCGCAACATAGGGTTGCGCCGCAAACCTTAGTTGCGCCGCAAACCTTATGTTGCGCCGCAACATAGGGTTGCGCCGCAACTCCAGTTGCGCCGCAACACCTTATGTTGCGCCGCAACATAGGGTTGCGCCGCAACTAGGGTTGCGCCGCAACACCTTATGTTGCGCTGCAACATAGTTGCGCCGAACATAGGTTGCGCCGCAACATAGGGTTGCGCCGCAACAGCCTCCAGTTGCGCCGCAACACCTTATGTTGCGCCGCAACTTATTCTTCTGGAATTGAGTTGCGCCGCAACTAGGAGTTGCGCCGCAACCCGAGGCGATTCTGCACAAGGTCGGTCGATTACATCCCAACCAGATCCAAAAACCTCTAAATCAATGACATGACTTTCATACATCAAAAATCCTTCATATTCAAATCATTACAAAGCATTTCAACCATTAATTACACCATATATTACTTAAATCCATCAAAACCACCATTAATCTTCGTTAAACGATTTCCCCATAATCCAATAATTAGTCCTAGTGACTCATAATATCAAAAGGACCTGAAAACAATGAAATATTACCTTATATACACGTAGATCACACTAGAGATGCAAAACACTTGATTAAACACACTCGAATCACACGTTGGAAGGCTTTTCGGCTTGTAATTGATGGAGGAATGCTATGGGGCGGCTAGGGCTTGTTTAGGGGATGAATTTTCTGCAAATGACAACCTAATGACACCCCTTGACTCCCTAAACCCGTTTTTGACTTTCCTCCTATGTCAAAACTAGCCCCTAAGCTTCCTAATCCTTCATTATTGGTCACAAACTACTCTATGGACCATATACAACATATATACTTCTTTAGATGCCACTACATAGGCGTTTAACTACATTATATACACACAAACCCTGCATTATACATTTTAGGCTTTCAAGCCTCACACATAACACACAATAACTACGTATAAGTAATAAATCTACAATAGACTTAACGACACACATAATGTTGACTTAACGGCATTAGTCAACTGTTAAAGAATAGTTTGGGAAGTTATAATTACCTCCCCCTTAAGAGGATTCCGTCCCCGGAATCTCATCAGTAAGGAACAACTCCGGATACTTCTCCTTCATTACTGCTTCAGTTTCCCACGTTAAACTTTCTCCATGGTTATGCTTCCACTTTATCAACACAAGATCAATCACTTTTCGGCGTAACTTCTTTTGCTTCCTTCCAAGTATCGCTACCGGTTCATCTACTATTCTCTTCATTGGGTCAATACTCACGTCTTCAATGGGAATCACACTTGACTCGTCGGCTAAGCATTTCCTCAAGTAGGATACATGAAAGGTGTTGTGAATTTCATCCAATTCTGGGGGTAATTCCAACTGATATGCTACATCTTTAATGCGCTTCAAAACTTTAAAAGGTCCAATCAAACGTGGACTCAACTTTCCCTTCTTTCCAAATCTAATAACTCTTTTCGATGGTGACACTTTCAACATCACTAAATCACCAACATTAAACTCAATCGGTCTCCTTTTCTTATCTGCATATGTTTTCTGTCTTTCTCTTGCCACACGTAAAGCTTCTTTAGCTACATTAACTTTCTCCGTTGAGATCTCTATAATTTCAGGGCCCGTGATTTGCTTTTCACCGGGCTCCATCCAACAACTTGGAGTCCTACATCTCCTACCATAGAGCATTTCAAATGGTGGCATTCCAATACTTGCATGGTGACTATTGTTGTAAGCAAACTCTATCAGCCTCAAATGATCATCCCATGCTCCACCATACTCTAGTACACACGTCCTCAACATATCCTCCAATGTTTGAATAGTTCTCTCACTTTGTCCATCGGTTTGAGGATGATAGGCGGTACTCAAATTTATTCTACTACCCAATTCCCGTTGAAGACCCTTCCAAAAGTTTGACACAAACCTCGAGTCTCGATCCGAAACAATAGATAAAGGAACTCCATGTTTCGCAACTACTTCATCAATGTATATCTTTGCCATCTTCGTTAAAGGCACATCTTGTCGGGTAGCTAGAAAATGAGCACTCTTCGTCAATCTATCTACAATCACCCATATCATATCATTCCCTTTCGGCGTTTTAGGTAGCTTCGTTACAAAGTCCATGGTAATATGATCCCATTTCCACTCGGGAATGTCCAATTGATGCAACAAACCATACGGCTTTTGATGGTCCGTTTTCACACGTGCACACGTCAAACACTTTGCTACAAAATGAGCTACTTCTCCTTTAATATCCGGCTACCAATAAATCGGCTTCAAATCTGCATACATTTTGGTGACACCGGGATGAACCGAATATCTACTTCTATGGGCTTCCTCAAGGATCAATTATCGGTTACCACCAAGCAATGGCACCCAAATTCGACCCTTGTATGTTTTGAACCCACGGCTATTAGTCTCCATCACAAGACGTTTCTTCTTTCCAATGCTTTCTTTGTCAATGTTATCCTTCATTAATGCCCTCGCTTGTGCTTCTTTAATTCGATCAAGTAGTCCCGACTTGGCTTGAACTTGCATGCTCATCAACTTACAAGAAGAACTTTGCACCTTCCTACTTAGTGCATCCGCAACTACATTGGCTTTACCCGGATGGTATTTGATTTTACAATCATAATCCTTAAGTAATTCCATCCACCTCCTTTGTCTCACGTTCATCTCCTTTTGATTAAAGACATACTGCAAACTTTTATGATCGGTAAACAATGTGCATTTTGTACCATAAAGGTAATGTCTCCACAATTTCAACACAAATACAACTGTTGCCAACTCAAGATCATGGGTAGGGTAATTCTTCTCATGTGGCTTCAACTGACGTGATGCATAAGCAATCACCTTGTCTCTCTGCATAAGGACACAACCCAAACCCGTAATAGATGCATCACTATACACAACCAAATCATCGGTACTTTCAGGCAAGGCAAGTATAGGAGCTTTACACAACTTCTTTTTCAATGTTTGAAATGCATTCTCCTGCTTATCGGTCCACTCAAACTTTACTCCTTTCTTCGTTAGTTCCGTCATAGGCTTGGCTATTCGGGAGAAATCCTGAATGAATCTTCTATAATATCCAGCCAAACCAAGAAAACTTTTAATCTCAGTAGGAGTCTTTGGCTGCTCCCACTTTGAAACAGCTTCAATCTTTGAAGGATCTACTTTAATACCTTCTGATGAAATGACATGACCAAGAAACTGCACTTCTCGAAGCCAAAACTCGCATTTAGAAAACTTGGCATACAACTTCTTCTCTCTCAACACCTCCAAAACTGCTTTCAAGTGCTCACGGTGCTCATCTTCTGACTTAGAATAGATCAAAATATCGTCAATAAACACAATAACAAAATGATCTAGAAAGGGTCGGCATACCCGATTCATTAAGTCCATAAACGCGGCTGGAGCATTAGTCAACCCGAATGGCATGACCAAGAACTCATAATGCCCATATCTAGTCCGGAAAACTGTCTTTGCTACATCCTCCTTCTTAACCTTCAATTGATGATAACCGGACCGTAAATCTATCTTTGAAAAATATGAAGCACCATGAAGTTGATCAAAGAGATCATCAATTCGTGGTAGAGGATATTTATTCTTAACCGTTCGCTTATTCAACTCACGGTAGTCTATGCACATGCGCATAGATCCATCCTTCTTTTTAACAAAAAGAACCGGAGCTCCCCAAGGCGAGGAACTAGGTTGAATGAACCCTTTGTCAAGCAATTCCTGAAGTTGGGACATTAACTCTTTCATTTCTGCAGGAGCTAATCGGTAAGGTGCTTTAGCAACAGGCGTAGCACCGGGAATAAGATCTATCTGAAAGGTAACTTCACGATCGGGAGGAATACCGGGAAGATCATCGGGAAACACATCGGGAAAGTCGGATACTACATCAACACTAGCAATAGAAGGCTTCTCCTTTCTTACAACAATAACATAGGCCAAGAAATGATTCTTATTCTTCCTTATACATTTAATAGCCTTCATCATACTAATGATCTTTTTCCCCCTCTCTTCTTATCTCCATAAACCGTTACCACTTTACCTTCGGGTGTAGAAAACCGAATAATCTTTTGTGAACACAAAATATTAGCTTCATTCTTAGACAACCAATCCATGCCTATCACTACATCAAAACCGGCTAAGGTAGTAGGCAATAACTGGACCGGAAACAAACGACCTTCAATCTCAATATCACAATCATCATATCCCACACGTATATCACTAATCGTACCATTAGCAATCTCTACCTCTATCGAGCATTCTAAAGGGGTAGTAACTCTTTCTAGCTTAGGAGCAAATAAAGTAGACACAAACGACCTATTTGCACCCGAATCAAATAAAACAGAGGCAGGTTTGAATTAACAAGGAAAGTACCACTTACCACCTCGTCGTTGTTCTTAGCATCATCAACAGTCATCTGCAAGGCTCTCACTTTCGTTGCTGAAGTGGCTGCTTTCTTCCCGTCATTCTTCATTTGTGGACAATCGGCAATGAGGTGACCCGTTTCTTGACACTTGTAGCAACGAGTCTTGTCCCTACATTCTGTTGCAAGATGTCCCGACTTCCCACACTTATGACACCTTCTTGTCTTGTCGGAACATTGACCTTCATGAACATTCTTGCAAAAAGCACACCAAGACCCATTCTTCTTTTTATCTTTGTCACCACTTGAGCTAGAACTTCCACAGAACTTCTTATTATTATTGTTGTTATTAGATGACCAATTTGCCCTTCTTTTGAACCCTGCTTTCTTGTCATCAACTTTCTCCACAACTTTCTCGCTTTTGAAGTCATCATCCAACCTCTTTGACTCCTTAATAGCCGCCGACAAAGTCACATGCTGTCTACATAATCCACGATAACTAGCGGGGAGACCATCACAATAAGCCTCAATTTTGTCCTCCTGCCTTCGAACCAAGTGTCCAACAAACCTCAACTTCTCCATAAATGAATGTGCATATTCAGAAATTGCACCGGGTTTCGCAACCAATGATCTAAACTCCTTTTCAATTAGCCTTAACTCACGAGTCCCCACATACTCCTCTAGAAACTTCTCCTTAAATGTTCCCCAAGGCATAACTGCAAGTACTCAGGAGCCATAGAAACTGTAGTAGCCCTCCACCAATTACGGGCATTCTTCTTCAACATCCTACTAGCACACAAAACCTTCATATCATCAGGACAGTAACAAGATGCAAACACTACCTCAATATCTTCAATCCACTCCATAGCACCCACTGCATTTTGGGTACCATCAAACTCCTTGGCACCACATTTCTGAAAGCTCTCATATTTAAAGTTTGTAATGCGAGGTACATTCACAACTCTAGGTCGACCACCATTCACCTCATTAAATCCTACTGCTGCAACAACATTCTCAGGAGCATGTTCTGACCTCGCCATTGATGGCTCAGCACTTTGGGTGGGATTAGAGTAATTCCCATCCGAATGCTCACCCCTTCGTTCACTCCCATTCCTTTCAGCATCTCTTTCTGCCCTCATTTGTGCTAACTCTTCTTCATTCCTCATCAAAAGGGCTCGGATAGCTCTCAACTCTTCATGTAATTCTGCTTGATTGGGAACCTGTTCAATCACCGGGTTTGCCCTATCAATTTCCGACCTTGTGGGTTGTGCACCCGGGAGTGGCCTTCGTGGAGGCCTTTGGTTAACTCCATCTCCATCCCCATTCCCATTAGGAGGAACACCACCACCATTTCCTCCTCCTCTCTGGCTACTAGCTCTAGTGTTTGCCATTAACTCTACAAGGCAACGACGACGGTTAGCAAGAGTTAAAGAGTGACTACATATGTTAAGGCCATGCTACATACAACTACATTATCACACACAATAAATAAGCCTTAAATCACACTCTCACTCACTCCCCAACCCGTCTTAAATCATTTCACTTCATTGGCTAGGCCCACCTACATAAGCCTAACTTATCCTACATAGGTTTAAGTCCAAAATCCTACGGTCAAAGTCGAATCTTGGTTCACTTAAGCCAATTCTCTGATACCAACTTGTAACACCCGGCATTTAAAAACATGGGTTTTCAAAAACTTTCACCTAACGGTGTCAAATTGCGGAAGAAAAGACTTTAAAAGTCAAAACCGATAAAACTGTTCGGTTTCTACGTTTAGTTGGTGTTACATACAATACCATCGAATAGTTTAAAATGAAAACCCAAAGGTTGCCCAACACAAAACAACCGTTCAAGAATACTACATAAATTCGACATCAAGTACGAAATGTAAATAAATGTCTAAAGAGACAATCGTCTATGGGTAGCTAAGTCCTCCTGCATGCATCTACCCAATTCTCACTCTTATTCTTGCATCAACTAGTCCTTCAAGCTAAACCTGAGGGAACAACCACATTTAAGAAACAAGTGTTAGCTAACGAATTAGCTAAGTAAGATAACACTATGTATTTAAAGCATTTGTCCAATTAAAACATCCTTCACTATTAGACAAGTTTATTTAGGCACAACACACATCACACGTTCACACATAACTGCATATCAACTTCATATCAATTAGGGTGAATCCCCTAAATGTGCCTATCCTTCATTTTATTCACACATTATCACACATATCTTCGTTAAACGATTTCCCCATAATCCAATAATTAGTCCTTGTGACTCATAATATCAAAAGGACCTGAAAACAATGAAATATTACCTTCTATACACGTAGATCACACTAGAGAGGCAAAACACTTGATTAAACACACCCGAATCACACGTTGGAAGGCTTTTCGGCTTGTAATTGATGGAGGAATGCTATGGGGCGGCTAGGGCTTGTTTAGGGGATGAATTTTCTGCAAATGACAACCTAATGACACCCCTTGACTCCCTAAACCCGTTTTTGACTTTCCTCCTATGTCAAAACTAGCCCCTAAGCTTCCTAATCCTTCATTATTGGTCACAAACTACTCTATGGACCATATACAACATATATACTTCTTTAGATGCCACTACATAGGCGTTTAACTACATTATATACACACAAACCCTGCATTATACATTTTAGGCTTTCAAGCCTCACACATAACACACAATAACTACGTATAAGTAATAAATCTACAATAGACTTAACGACACACATAATGTTGACTTAACGGCATTAGTCAACTGTTAAAGAATAGTTTGGGATGTTACAACAGGAGTCGGCTCGAAAGGATGTTGAACGCGCCTTCGATGTTCTCAATAGAAATGGGGTATCTTTTGTCGACCGTTCCGACAACACTCGGTGAAAGCAATATGGAACCTCATATATGCGTGTGTCATAATGCACAACATGATTATACATGACGCCGATCGCGCTATCAGTCTAGTTCATATTGGGGATCCCCGGGTCCAACCGAGCAGTGAGCGTGACGATTTACAGGAGATACGGGACGAGGAAACACATTTTCGGCTCCGACATGATCTTACGGAGCATATTGCGGCTCAAGACTTACCATATCTCGACGATGAAGAGTAGAACATGTGATGGTTTATTTATATATTGTTTTTTAATTTTTATGTAATGTTTTTATGTGTTTTAGTATTATTATGTAATGTTTTTATGTTTTTAGTAATATTATGTAATGTTTTTTTTTTTTTTTTTTTTTTTTTTTTTTTTTTTTTTTTTTTTTTTTTTTTTTTTTTTTTTTTTTTTTTTTTTTTTTTTTTTTTTTTTTTTTTTTTTTTTTTTTTTTTTTTTTTTTTTTTTTTTTTTTTTTTTTTTTTTTTTTTTTTTTTTTTTTTTTTTTTTTTTTTTTTTTTTTTTTTTTTTTTTTTTTTTTTTTTTTTTTTTTTTTTTTTTTTTTTTTTTTTTTTTTTTTTTTTTTTTTTTTTTTTTTTTTTTTTTTTTTTTTTTTTTTTTTTTTTTTTTTTTTTTTTTTTTTTTTTTTTTTTTTTTTTTTTTTTTTTTTTTTTTTTTTTTTTTTTTTTTTTTTTTTTTTTTTTTTTTTTTTTTTTTTTTTTTTTTTTTTTTTTTTTTTTTTTTTTTTTTTTTTTTTTTTTTTTTTTTTTTTTTTTTTTTTTTTTTTTTTTTTTTTTTTTTTTTTTTTTTTTTTTTTTTTTTTTTTTTTTTTTTTTTTTTTTTTTTTTTTTTTTTTTTTTTTTTTTTTTTTTTTTTTTTTTTTTTTTTTTTTTTTTTTTTTTTTTTTTTTTTTTTTTTTTTTTTTTTTTTTTTTTTTTTTTTTTTTTTTTTTTTTTTTTTTTTTTTTTTTTTTTTTTTTTTTTTTTTTTTTTTTTTTTTTTTTTTTTTTTTTTTTTTTTTTTTTTTTTTTTTTTTTTTTTTTTTTTTTTTTTTTTTTTTTTTTTTTTTTTTTTTTTTTTTTTTTTTTTTTTTTTTTTTTTTTTTTTTTTTTTTTTTTTTTTTTTTTTTTTTTTTTTTTTTTTTTTTTTTTTTTTTTTTTTTTTTTTTTTTTTTTTTTTTTTTTTTTTTTTTTTTTTTTTTTTTTTTTTTTTTTTTTTTTTTTTTTTTTTTTTTTTTTTTTTTTTTTTTTTTTTTTTTTTTTTTTTTTTTTTTTTTTTTTTTTTTTTTTTTTTTTTTTTTTTTTTTTTTTTTTTTTTTTTTTTTTTTTTTTTTTTTTTTTTTTTTTTTTTTTTTTTTTTTTTTTTTTTTTTTTTTTTTTTTTTTTTTTTTTTTTTTTTTTGTTTTTTTTTTTTTTTTTTTTTTTTTTTTTTTTTTTTTTTTTTTTTTTTTTTTTTTTTTTTTTTTGCAGCTCAAGCCTCCAGTTGCGCCGCAACACCTTATGTTGCGCCGCAACTTATTCTTCTGGAATTGAGTTGCGCCGCAACTAGGAGTTGCGCCGCAACCCGAGGCGATTCTGCACAAGGTCGATCGATTACATCCCAACCAGATCCAAAAACCTCTAAATCAATGACATGACTTTCATACATCAAAAATCCTTCATATTCAAATCATTACAAAGCATTTCAACCATTAATTACACCATATATTACTTAAATCCATCAAAACCACCATTAATCTTCGTTAAACGATTTCCCCATAATCCAATAATTAGTCCTAGTGACTCATAATATCAAAAGGACCTGAAAACAATGAAATATTACCTTCTATACACGTAGATCACACTAGAGATGCAAAACACTTGATTAAACACACCCGAATCACACGTTGGAAGGCTTTTCGGCTTGTAATTGATGGAGGAATGCTATGGGGCGGCTAGGGCTTGTTTAGGGGATGAATTTTCTGCAAATGACAACCTAATGACACCCCTTGACTCCCTAAACCCGTTTTTGACTTTCCTCCTATGTCAAAACTAGCCCCTAAGCTTCCTAATCCTTCATTATTGGTCACAAACTACTCTATGGACCATATACAACATATATACTTCTTTAGATGCCACTACATAGGCGTTTAACTACATTATATACACACAAACCCTGCATTATACATTTTAGGCTTTCAAGCCTCACACATAACACACAATAACTACGTATAAGTAATAAATCTACAATAGACTTAACGACACACATAATGTTGACTTAACGGCATTAGTCAACTGTTAAAGAATAGTTTGGGATGTTACAACAGGAGTCGGCTCGAAAGGATGTTGAACGCGCCTTCGATGTTCTCAATAGAAATGGGGTATCTTTTGTCGACCGTTCCGACAACACTCGGTGAAAGCAATATGGAACCTCATATATGCGTGTGTCATAATGCACAACATGATTATACATGACGCCGATCGCGCTATCAGTCTAGTTCATATTGGGGATCCCCGGGTCCAACCGAGCAGTGAGCGTGACGATTTACAGGAGATACGGGACGAGGAAACACATTTTCGGCTCCGACATGATCTTACGGAGCATATTGCGGCTCAAGACTTACCATATCTCGACGATGAAGAGTAGAACATGTGATGGTTTATTTATATATTGTTTTTTAATTTTTATGTAATGTTTTTAATGTTTAATGGAATTTTAGTTTAAAAATAAAAAATAAATTGTAGTGAGTGGTGGCAATGCCAACAAAATTTGGGTGAGTGGTGAGTGAGTGGTGGATTTGAGGTGACATAAGGGGATTGGTTGGAAGTGAGTGGTAAATGAGTGGTGGGTGGAGGTGATGCCAATACTCTAATATCATTGTTTTTCACTTTCTGAATTATGTGTCATGTATTTGAATTAGATTTTCTAAACCTACCAAATTAATCATCATATTATTTTTTATTAAAATTTGAACATGCACATTTAATTGGTTAATCTTCTTCTCACCTGTAATGTACTATATCATTGTAGTTTAATGTAAAATTTTAGTTTTAAAAATAAAAATAAAATTGTAGTGAGTGGTGGCAATGCCAACAAAATTTGGGTGAGTGGTGAGTGAGTGGTGGATTTGAGGTGACATAAGGGGATTGGTTGGAAGTGAGTGGTAAATGAGTGGTGGGTGGAGGTGATGCCAATACTCTAATATCATTGTTTTTCACTTTCTGAATTATGTGTCATGTATTTGAATTAGATTTTCTAAACCTACCAAATTAATCATCATATTATTTTTTATTAAAATTTGAACATGCACATTTAATTGGTTAATCTTCTTCTCACCTGTAATGTACTATATCATTGTAGTTCTCAATCAAGCTAAAAGTACAAAATAGCTAAAAATATTATGTTAATCTTCTCTCTTTCATTTTCTAATTTTCTATTCCATACGCGGAGAATACACGTAAAATCAAACGATGGTTATATTTCTTCTACTTTTTTTATTCCGTATATTATCACAGCTTTTACTTCTAATTAAATACAAATTAATTTTATGTATTATCTTGGTTATAACTTTAAAAAGAACTCAAAAGGAAAATAAGTTAAGGATATCCATGATTCAGTTAACCATAAACAAGGATGGATCAATATATATACTTCTAAAGGCAGAGGTCAAGAGTTCCATTTTCATACCTTGTAAGGCCAAAGGTCAATTTTTAGCTTAAATGGAGCTTGAAAGCAATCTCTCTACTAAGGTAAGATAAGACTGTTTAAATCTCAACCTCTCATACATTGTCGTGGTATTGGGACTCAAAACTTATAAAAGACGACATTAGATGTTATTTAATTACTTACTTGTTACGATTCAATTAACCCGTAAGGTTAAAAACATGTCAAACCTAAATTCAGTCTACCACTTATTCACATAATAAAAAGCATTAAGCAAGCTAAGAATTTCCAATATATGGAAACAAATATATTGCTTTTTATCAAAAACGTTCATTCTCACGGTGGTGTCTCGAATGCTAACTACTAACTCGTTGTTAAAAAAAAATATATAAAACACTTCGACCTTCAGAAAACTTCTTATCAAACATCCACAATCTTTTATAAAAATTTCACCATGGTTTTGAAAAGTTAAAATTATTATATGCAAAATGACCGATATACCTTTACAGCTTAAATCTTAAATCTTTAGTGTACTTTGATTGGCTTTTGCCCTTCTTTCTTGTATTTGTACTCTATCTTTTAAGATCACTAGTGTTTTGCTAGTCGATCTTTAGTAATAAAAATGTTTGCCGTTCTAAAAAAAGTTAACTGTAAAACTTATTTAATATATTTATTAAAATTTTTATTTCTAAAATTAACTCATTTAATTTATTTCAACTTATATTTTTTTAACTTTAATTATGAAAATATCTTACAAAAATAAATGAATTTTTTTGTAACTAGAAATATACGTAAAGTATTATAAACTAATTATATGCTAAGTTAATTTTTTTTTTTTACAAAAAGCCTATTCTAATATCATTCTATACTATGTTAGAAAAAAAGTTCCAAGAAAATGAATATAATAAATCATAGTGTTTATAATGGATAAGGATTCTCTAAAGTTGTAATAACTTCGTAGATAAAGTTAGAGGGATCTCAACCCTTAAATTAAAATCAAAGGTCAAGATTCAAATTTGATTTTTATATTTTGACCTTTGATTTCAATCCAATGGTTAAGGATTGTCCAACTTTACCTATGAAGTTAGTATACCTTTAAAGAATCTTTATCCGTTTTTAATTGGTCTTAGATCAAATGGCCACCTAGGGCCCTCTTTGGGGGTTATGGGGAGGGTATGTTGGCTTGAAAACCAGGGATCGAATCTCAATTCTCCATGGTTTCGGTCATTTACCTCTTTGGATGCGTGCGGGCCGTGTTATTGCACCGTTGGTCTCCATGGGTGCCTTCGGGTTCCAACCTCTAGCATACTATCCGCTTGGATGTCACTGCTAAGGTTCGAACCAGTAACCAACTAACACGCTGTTCTAATAGAAAAATCATAGTGTTTTTTCACAATTAAATAAAATGAAACAAACACTATAATTTTCTTTTAGGGTGTGAATTACCATAAAAATAATCGAATACCGTTAATAAATAGTAATGTATATCCTGAGCAATAGGCCAGTATCATCATATTTTCTTTTTCCTTCTTTGAATACCCAAACATTTTATTTAAAACCAATCCAATAAATGACGAGGCAGGCGAAAACAATAATAAAAAAAGGGGAGATGATAAATCCTCCTAAAAGAATAGCCCCATTATCTTCCTAACAATTTGAGCATGACATGTGTATAAATCAATGGATAAAATTAGGAGAGAGAATAAGTGGATAACACATGTCATATTTTAAGGTTATTAGGAAGATTATTATGCTAACTTTTAGGAGTATTTATGATTTTTCAGAAAAAAAAATGTTTCTAAAAAGAAAATGCATATATACAATCCAGTTTTACTAGTATGTAAGACTATAAAACTCCAAGTTTAGAATCCAATCAACAAAAAAAATATTTAACATCAATAGTGGTTTTGGGTTGAGTGATCGAAGTACACCCAATAGAGTAGTGCATCTTGAGTCCTTTTTG
This sequence comes from Erigeron breviscapus, assembly GCA_034093135.1. NCBI lineage: Eukaryota > Viridiplantae > Streptophyta > Magnoliopsida > Asterales > Asteraceae > Erigeron > Erigeron breviscapus. The sequence goes on along the minus strand of CM067169.1, from coordinate 1,011,464 downwards.
ACATGACGTCCAATTTTCCAAAGTGTCAACCTTTAAGGGGCGTTTGGTTCGCAAAATTCGCAGAAATTCGTTGGAATTGGAATCTGAATTCCATCATTTACCATGTTTAGTAGGGAAAAATGATGAAATTGGAATTGTAAACTTTCCATCAAATTCCTTAAATCATGGAATTCAAGATTCCATCACAAAATGGATGGAAAGTTTAACATTCCAATGGAATGTTTGTAAGTTTACCAAAAAGCCCTTAAACAAATAAAAATATATTATTATTTATGTTATTATTATTACTATTATTATAATAAAAATTATTATTATAATTATTATTATTATTATTATTATTATTATTATTATTATTATTATTATTATTATTATTATTATTATAATAAAAATTATTATTATTATTATTTTTATTATTTTATTATTATTTTTATTATTTTATTTTATTTTTATTATTATTATTATTATTTTTATTATTTTATTATTATTTTTATTATTTCTATTATTATTTTTATTATTTCTATTATTATTTTTATTATTTCTATTATTATTTTTATTATTTACTATTATTATTTTTATTATTTCTATTATTATTTTTATTATTTCTATTATTATTTTTATTATTTCTATTATTATTTTTATTATTTCTATTATTATTTTTATTATTTCTATTATTATTTTTATTATTTCTATTATTATTTTTATTATTTCTATTAATATTTTTATTATTTCTATTATTATTTTATTATTTCTATTATTATTTTTATTATTTCTATTATTATTTTATTATTTCTATTATTATTTTTATTATTTCTATTATTATTTTTATTTTTCTATTATTATTTTTATATTAATATTATATTTAATATTTATTATTAGTATTTTATTATTTTATTATTATTTTTATATGGGAAAAATCCATAAAAAGGTAACCTTTTACTCAAAATTCCTATTAAGGGGAACCTATTTAGTTTTCGTCTTAAAAATTTAAATAAAGGTAATATCGTTAGTTTTTAACGTGAAAACTCCGTTAAATGCCATGTCAACTTACCACATCATTAAAAAAAAACTGACGTGGAACAGTTGCAGATATACATATACCGTATGTCTGGGAATTGATTAAAAAATTCTCAAATACTTTGTCATATCCACGACAATGAACAATCATATTCCTTAGTTTTCGAGAATTGATATTCTCATATCACAACAATATGAAAATTGATAAAAAAGTATAACATCGAGAATCCAAGATCGGAGTTTTCTATCTATCTTTTATCTATGTATCAAGCCGAGATGGGAATTTTCCGGCCACAAGTCCAGCGACCCTTTTCCGGTAACAAATCCAGTCATCTTTTTCCGATTTGTTCCCTTTCTTCAAAATTAAAACGAACGTCATCACCATCATTGTCGGAATACAAATCCGAATATATCAACACCAAAAAATCGACTACTACTAAATAAAACTCATTTGAGGAGAGCGGCATAAGGTGAACGGAAACCACCACCACCAGATCCGACCACTGACCGACAATCACCACAACCAGATCCGGCCAATGACGACACCAACATCAAATTCAAATCCGGCCACTGAAACAATCACTAACGAGAAACATTGAGGATTGATGATCTTATATATATATATAGAGAGAGATACAAATTAAACATTATCCGACTGTCATGTTCTTATCTTCTATTTATTTATGCTATTTTGAGTGGTGAATGTGCGAGTGTGCGACGATATTGATAATAACATAGTAATTGTAAGATATAGATGTACAACAACAACAACAACAACAAGGTACTCAATCCCGACATAAGTCGGGCTATGAGGGAGGTATGATGTAGACAGACCTTACCCCTACACAAAGGTGGGAGGCTGCTTCCAGATCCACCGAGGTGGAAGGGACCTCCGGCCCGGGGTGAAAAAAATAGGGTTAGATCCACCGGAGTGGAAGACTTAACCGGAAAAATCTCGATCTCAGATCTACTCTCGATCTCAAAGAGAAGCCGGAGAAACCTCTCAACGGCTCTCTAGAGAGAGAGAAGAGAGAGAGAGACTGAATACCCGAGTATCCCAAATTTCTCACAGTAATTGTAAGATATAGATGTATATCTAAGATATAGATTTTGTAAGATATAGATTTATATGTATACATACAGATGTTGATAGATGTATAGATACTATTGATAATGATTGATTTTTGGGAGAAAGATACAAGGCTAAAAAGACCAATATACCCTCATGTAATGCCACATCAGATGTTCACGTGGGCTTATTTTAGTGACGTGGCATGTCGGCATGACACTTAACGAGTGATTAACGATGAAAACTAACGACAATACCTTTATTGAGAAATTTTTAAAAATGGAATCTATTTAATAGACGAAACATAAATAGGTTCTACTTATTAGGAATTTTACGTAAATAGGTTACTTTTTTATGGATTTTTCCTTTTTTATATTAATATTAGAGAAAATTACATTTTTAGTCCCTTAAGTTGGCAGGATTTTCAGTTATTGCCCTTAAGTGAATTAATTACAGAAAAACCCTGAAGTTGGTCAATTTTTTCACTTTTCACTCCGTGACTAACAGCCGTCTATTAAGTCCGTTAAGTGAGGGCAGATTCGTCATTTCACCATGATCTCTTCTTCTTCTTCTTCTAAACTCAAACACAAACCCAGATTTTCAAAATCACGGCGGCCTGGAAACGAAATGTAAACTGAAAAACATACACCGAACGCGCGCGCACACATACACTCGGAAACACACACAAACACACACTCAAGACACACATCTGAGATCGGAAACAAGGGTTTTGGATTCGGAATTGCTTGGATCGAGATCGGTTTTGGCTAGATTTGGTTGGATTCGAAGTGCAATTGCTTTGTTTTGTCTTTTCTGTTTCGATTCAAACAAGTTTTTCCGGCGGGTCAAGTTTTTCCGGCGAAGTCTAGATCGGATTTATTTTGGCTAGGGTTTGTGCGCGATTGATATCTGATTCGATTGCAACATGTTTCGTGTTCTGATTCGAAGAAACAAGAGATAAATCTAGATTTAAATTTTTTCCAGCGTGATTTTCAAATTTCCGGTTGCCGTGATTTCAGTTGACATTTCGTTTTCTGCAAAACCTGACGAATCTGGGTTTGTGTTTGAGTTTGGAAGAAGAAGAAGAAAGGATCATGGTGAAATGACGAATCTGCTCCTCACTTAACGGACCTAATAGACGGTTGTTAGTCACGGAGTGAAAAGTGAAAAAATTGACCAACTTTAGGGTTTTTTCTGTAATTAATTCACTTAAGGGCAATAACTGAAAATCCTGTCAACTTGAGGGACCAAAAATGTAATTTTCTCTTAATATTAATATTTTATTATTTATATTTATTATTTTTATTATTAATAAAATTTTAATTAATTACTTTTATTATTAATATTTATATATTTATTATTATTTTTATATTTATATATTATAAGAGTTCAATAAAGGGTATTATTGTCATTTTTCATAGTTTGAATTCAGATTCTTTTAACTAAATTCCATTGAATTCTGTGAACCAAACACATGATAAATTTTAAAACTTTCAAATTCCAATTTCTTTAAATCCCAATTCTTTTGACAGATTACAATTTCTTCAAAAATATTCTGTGAACCAAACGGCCATATAGTTTGAGAAACAAATACTCCACTTTGATCCTTTTCTTTTCTTCAAAGATCCGCATGTCGGACTTTGTTTCCCCAGCCCCAAAATAAGCCAAAGAATTAAGCACATAAATCACCCACTAACTGACTAAAGTGTTTTAAACATTAATTTGGCTATCTCTTAGACCAAGTTCACTAGTATCAATATTCTTGATTAAGCATGAAATCGAGAAATTAAACGGATTTCTACAAAGCTAAAATTTTTCGCCATGATGGAACAACAAATTTGCATTTACCCAAACAATGCTCTTTTCATCCACTGTATGTAAGTAGTCCAATGTAGGCATGTAATCGAAGGACATCCTTAGGTTCACTCCAGTGACGAAGTTAGGATTTTAAGTCTCAGAGTGGTCGAACAGTTTATAAGATATTATAATGTGTATGAAATAGAGTACGTGGTATCTTTAAATTGAGTTGTGGTAAACGTATGATACTTTAAATTTATGTTTTTTGTTGGGTGACCGTTAGCCCTAAACTACACTAAGTTATAAAAATTATACCATAAATATATAGTTTTATAGATTTCTTGGTGTTGTCATGACCACCTTTGGTCTCCATGTAGCTCTGCTACTGATACACACATACGCGCAATAACTTTATTTTTGGAATCTAAATCCCAGTTTAAATTGTAATTAAATAAAGAGAAAATGATGAACTGCACCAATTCTACGGCTTCTCAAATCCCTCTAAATATTCTCCGCATGTGATGAATAAATAATCAAAATCCCCTAAATGTGAGCGCAGTTGTTCCAAAGATCCGAACAGTTGTAGTTCGGATGATTTGCCCTTAAACAAAATAAAACTTTATAACATCACTCGAATTGTATAACGAGGACTAATGGTCCAAGATGCAAGAAATCCACATTTATATCCCTTTTTGACTTTAAACTAAATTACGCTTCCACATTTTCTTCTTTAAATGACGATAGCTTGTCTTCAATAAACGATGAAATTGGCTGCTAAAATAAGGCGTGTGCTTTGGAAATTTTTGCCGCATAAAATTTTAATTGATAAAATATATACTGTAAATATATACCTTTTGATGTGATATATCACATATATTGGATTTTTGTATATCTATTACACATGCAAAAACTGACTTTAATAATATCACATGTAAATCAAGCTCGATCTTTATTTAAAATCTTAATTATATAGGGAAAAAAACAACAATGTCTAATTAGATATAGTTACCTCATGAATCATGATCGATTAGTTGAACATAGACACAAATTATTCAGGTACAAACTGAATTTGTATGTTTTTTGGTTAAAGAACTGAATTTGTATGTTAAACAACATGCATTATTACAGATCAATTACGAGCTTAAATCAAGTTGATGGAGGTAAACATCATGAAATATTATTCTTTCACAATTAACTAGTAAGTCTTAAAGTCACATATACAAAAATATAATTAAGTTTATATTGATTACCCTTTTTTAAGATAGCCAAATGCGGATTAAAGTCTCTCATTGTTTGTCACGTGAGATTAAATACTATGTGTTACTTTTAAGATTTTTTCATTTAGTATATGCTACATTCTTATCCATCACAATATTAATTTAATTAATTAGATATCATTATATACTATGAATAAATTTTTTAACAAGTGTGGGCTCATATTTAGAAGCATTAAATAAAGTTTATTTCCTAAAATGAAAATTTCATTTTAAAATGGTAAGTTTTGTACTTTATTAATGTTTAATAAATATATTTATCTTTATTTATGGACGTTTTTAGTTGATTTAATGATTCTAAAAAAATCCTTAATATCTAAAGCATCTATTATATAATTAAAAATAATTAGTTATGAGTTGATCCCAAACATAAAAAAAGCTACATATTGTTTTATTTTTCAAATATCGAATTAGCAATTTTGAATATATAATATCATCTTAACGTATATAATAAAATTAATAAATGTTTCGAAAAATAAATTACAATGTTATTATTTTTGATTTATGATAATATGTTATGTGTTATTCATAATGAATGATTGTTGTTATTATTAAAAAAAAAATTAAAGGTGTGGATCATTTGCTCGCAACAAGGGATCTAGCTTACGTTGTTTTAACCGGGTTCGCGCTAGAGATCCCCTTCACCTATTAGGAAAATCTTCTAATTAAAAGACACAACATTTAATTGAAATAAAATTATTTGAATTAGCTTACTCAGGTACATGTATTATATTATCACATAATGAATAATTACTCATGATAAGTTACTCATATATAACAACAGTAACAATATGATATCTGTGTAATGCGGGTAAAACCTCTAAATAAAATAATACTATGATAAGTTACTCAATATAACAACAGTAACAATATGATATCTGTGTAATGGGTAAAACCTCTAAATAAAATAATACTAGATTATACCTGTCCGATGGACAGGGACACCATAAGTAAAAGTAATTACTAATTACTCATTATGAGCGTTATTTCATCAAATGATAAATCAAATCATATGTAAGACCAAATAAATTTAATTAAAAATATTAGGATTTAACATTTTATAAAAGTTGATTGTATTCACTACAACAAATATGTCATTTTCTCACGCTTGTTTTTTCATACTTTTAAAAACTGTGAAATTTTTTGTTAAATTAATCACATTTAAAAGTGTGTAGAAATAATTTATATTTAAAAGTGTGAACAAATTTAAAAAATCACAATATTTACACACTTATACATGTGAAAAAGAAAAGTTCACACTTTCAAGTGTGTAAAAATATATCAATTGTTCACACTTAAGAGTGTGAAAGTTAATTAGTAACACTTATATTCTTCACACATGGAGAGTGTGAAGAAATCATGTGTTACAAATTGACTTTCACACTTTTAAGTGTGAAAATATTTCACAATTGTTCACACTTTTATGTGTTAATATTTTGTTACACATTTATAAGTGTGAAAAACTTATAATTTTTAAAATTTATTCACACTTTTAAATGTAATTTTTTTCTACACATTTTTATATGTGATTAAATTCATAAATTTTTTCACACTTTTTATAACCAAGTGTAGACAAATAAACTTTTTTGTAGTGATTGTTTACCCATAAATTTTACAATAAAACTAAAAGTATTTTTAATGATATTATATTCTTTTTATGTATGTAAATTTTGAAAGGAACATGAAGTAGATTATAGAAAAAAAAGGAAAAAAAAGATATAAAAGTGAAGAGAGAAAATATAAATCGGATATAAAATCAAATATCAAAAATATGTGTGTGAAATTGATAAAGTAAATATCTAATTTAACATTGATATTTTACAAAGGTAGATTAAAATAAGAAAATATATATTATAAAATATTATCGGTTAGTAAAATATAAGATATAATTATCAATATAATCTAGTTTTATATTATACTAAAGTAAATTATATTCCATGTACAACGATAGTTAAATACAAAGAAATAAGTTACAAAGATCGACAATTATATTATCAATGTCTTTTAATTAGCTTTAATATTTAATGAATATCTATTGTAGTTTGGAAAAAAATAAACAAATATTAAGTTAGATCAAGTGGTTTGTGCATAATATTAAAAGTTAGAGGTCATGAGTTCTAATATGTATTTGGCTTTTTTATTTGCTATTTAATAATTGATAAAAACAAATGTAGTGTCACACGAACACTAAAAAATATAGATTTAAATGTCAATATATTTAAAAACAATACATTAAAATCACCAGAGAAAATGTCACCTAAGCAAAAAGCCTAATTGACACGAAAAGATAAGTTCTACACAAGAAAAATACTATCATTTCTTAGTTATATAGAGAGATGATACGAGATTTTCCAAGTCAAAAGTAATGTGGGAAACACATGTGGTTTCTAAGTTAAAGTTACGTGGAATAAGATTTTGTGGTTTTCTATGTTAAAGTTAGAGATATATCGTTTAACCGATCAATTGAGTTATTTTTGTGTTTGTCACTAAATTTTATTTTATTATATCCTCCAATATATATATATATATGGGGGATGGGAATATACATTATTAATTTTTTTATAAATCATATATATGGAAACTTATAAATATATATAATATAATAAATATATATATATATATATGGGGGATGGGAATATAAGGCTGTTAGGTAGCTAAGCTTAGGTGTGGAACACTCACATATTGTTTTTTTAATCCATAAAAATCAGGGGGGCCATGTGTTTTAATTAAAATTCAACAAATATTAAAAAATTGGTATGTGAGGGGTTCCACACCTAAGCTTAGGTGCCGGACAGCCTTATATTCACTTTTCCATATATATATATATAATATATATATATATATATATATATATTATATATATAGAGATATATATACCCAGTAAATTTTATATATATCAAGAAACATATATAACATCACTATTGCACAAATTTTTTGTTAACATATATACTAGCTAATCAACCCGGGTGATTACCCGGGTATGAGAAGCAAAATACCAAAAACAATTATTTAGCCAACCACAAACATTTTTAAATATAAGCTATAACGAAGAATCAATAGTTTTGTGCGTCGTTTGAAGATTCATCAAAGCAATAAAAAGGAAAAAACAGAATAATAGCCAAACAATCTAACCCTGACATGTAAAGTTAAAACATATAAAAATTCTCAATCAAACATGAAAACATGAAACATGACGGTTGTGGTAATGAGAAGTATTTAAAACTTCTCTAGCTTTGGGATTTTCATTTTATGAACATCTAGGTCTATATCATCACGTTCAGTCACTTTCTTTGAACTTGCAGTCGAGGCAGTACTTTTAATTGCTTCAACATTGCTGGGATTGTCACCAGATTCGAACATAGTATCGTGTGTACGTTGAAAACCAAAGAACTCGGTAAAATGGAAATATAATAATTTCCTAGTATAGATATAAGGTTGAATATAGAAAGTTTTAAAAATAAGCAAAAAAGGTACCCTTACAACAAGGCCAATATGAGATGGTTGTTCATTCAATACTTGGTGATCAACATCAGATGAGTCGTCCTATATTAAAATGTTTCAAGTAAAAATATGTGAAGATGATTTGAGTCAAGCAAAGTTATTTGCAACTTGAATGGGGTACTATATTTGATTAATACCTTACGCTCGGCTGCCCTTTTAAGGATAGCCTCAATAACATTATCATCACCTGAGAACCTATTCACCGTGTATACATCGAAGTTGTTCTCGATGTTGTATCTTGATACCTTGATTCTTCAAGCAAACCTCTTGCCGACAAAAACTTATTCACCGTGTTTGCAATCACTGTAACATCCGTGAGATTTGACCCGTTGACTTTACGTGTAATTTGACTAACAATTTAAGTTAATGAAATAATTGGGTCATTTTGGTGATTAAATGACTATGTGGTATGTTCGTCGGGTCGATAATATGTTTTAATCGGTGTTTAAATGTTTAACGATTGTAATTTGGCTTGAGAAGAGAAACGGGTCGACCCGTGGGTGATCCACGACCCACCACTTAATTATCTTATCTATATTATATATATATATATATATATATAATATATATATATATATATATATATATATATATATATATATATATATATATATATATATATATATATATATATATATATATATATATATATATATATATATATATATATATATATATATATATATATATATATATATATATATATATATATATATATATATATATATATATATATATATATATATATATATATATATATATATATATATATATATATATATATATATATATATATATATATATATATATATATATATATATATATATATATATATATATATATATATATATATATATATATATATATATATATATATATATATATATATATATATATATATATATATATATATATATATATATATATATATATATATATATATATATATATATATATATATATATATATATATATATATATATATATATATATATATATATATATATATATATATATATATATATATATATATATATATATATATATATATATATATATATATATATATATATATATATATATATATATATATATATATATATATATATATATATATATATATATATATATATATATATATATATATATATATATATATATATATATATATATATATATATATATATATATATATATATATATATATATATATATATATATATATATATATATATATATATATATATATATATATATATATATATATATATATATATATATATATATATATATATATATATATATATATATATATATATATATATATATATATATATATATATATATATATATATATATATATATATATATATATATATATATATATATATATATATATATATATATATATATATATATATATATATATATATATATATATATATATATATATATATATATATATATATATATATATATATATATATATATATATATATATATATATATATATATATATATATATATATATATATATATATATATATATATATATATATATATATATATATATATATATATATATATATATATATATATATATATATATATATATATATATATATATATATATATATATATATATATATATATATATATATATATATATATATATATATATATATATATATATATATATATATATATATATATATATATATATATATATATATATATATATATATATATATATATATATATATATATATATATATATATATATATATATATATATATATATATATATATATATATATATATATATATATATATATATATATATATATATATATATATATATATATATATATATATATATATATATATATATATATATATATATATATATATATATATATATATATATATATATATATATATATATATATATATATATATATATATATATATATATATATATATATATATATATATATATTCCCTCCCCTTATCTCTTCCTTTCACCATACATTTCATTTCCTTCTTTTACTTTCTCTCCTCTTTTTCTCTCAAGTAAACAAGACCATCCAACCCATCTCATATCTCTCATTCTCTTGCATCCATTTGGTGTTTTGGAACTGATTTAACTCGAGAATCATCATCGTCTTCATCTCATTATCGTCTAGCATAGGATTTAGTTACTAAGTGAAAGCATTTTACCCATTTTGACCTAATTTCGGGTTTGAGCTCAAGAAGAAGCTTTGGTAAGTCAAATTCATCCCATTTGTATCTACTTATGTTTGTTTATGCATTTCTAGTCGTTTCGAGTATTTACAAGTCTCAAATCGACTCAAAATGGAATTTGGGTCAATTTAGGGTTTTGGTTTGGTTTGATCGATTTGGTTGTTTTGATGATGTTATGGATGGAAATATGGGTTTGGGTAAGTGTATTTGTGCATTAGAAAGTCAAATGTAGCTTCAAAACGGATCCATAAGCTTTATAAATCGATTTAGGTTTTTAGTTTAAGTGAAAATAGGTTTTGGGTTGCATTTTCCTGCACTTTTTGCTGCTGCTGGTGCAGATTTGGGCTTGACTGCGGCGCAGTGGCAAGACATGGTCTTGACTGCGGCTCAGTGGAAAACTTCTGGAACGAAACTTTTGCATCTGACTGCGGCGCAGTGGCAAGACATGGTCTTGACTGCGGCTCAGTGGAAAACTTCTGGAACGAAACTTTTGCATCTGACTGCGGCGCAGTGGCAAGACATGGTCTTGACTGCGGCTCAGTGGAAAATCTGGAACGAAACTTTTGCATCCTGACTGCGGCGCAGTTCAGGCCCTGATGCTCGTTTTCGTTTCCTAGCTTCGATCTAAATCACTTCTTAACTTATTTAACAATGTATAAGAGTCCTAGAAGTCACTTAACGTCGAGAACCACTTTGGAAACCTAATTAGGGTTTTGTCGAGTAATTTATAAGTTATGAATACGTGTTATGTATGTTAATGCGTATGTATGATATCGATATTTAGGTATTGGACGCGAGGAGAACATTGTACGACAATAACTCGACTTTATATCGACTTAACTTTTCATAACCAATCGAGGTGAGTTCCGTAGCTCCCTACTCCTTTGAGATTCGGGCTGAAAAGTGTAAAACTTGCGTGTTTACTTACGTTGTTGATTGATTGATTGATTTGGTTTAAATGTTGGATTGATGAGACGGTTTATCACGTTTGATTGACTTGGTTTATGTTTTGTTAAGTATTTCATTAATATTAGGATAGACGTACATGCATGGAAGTCGGTTATGCCTTCAATGGGTTTTAGATGTGGTGGGAAGGCTGCGGGTGACCCTATATATAAGCATCTGGGACTCGAAGAAGGAGAATCCTCTTAAGTGTATGTACGTATAGTTTGGTTTGAATCGTGATTATTGGTTTATGATTGACGAATATTGATTGTTGGTTTATGACAGACGATTTGTGATTGATGCATATACGATTGATTGTAAGCATGCATACGTAGTTACATAACCCCTCGGTTGAGGACTCAAACATCCAAGTGTATAGATGTATACACTTAATCTGTTAGATGTTGGTGACATGACTCCGAGTATATAGACATATATATCTCGATGATTTTGAGATGCCGCCTTGTTCATTGTGATGACAGGCGAGTATCGTTGCATAGGTGACTTGAAGCTCACACATATGTTATGCATTATGATAGATTATGCATTTGGCACTTGTATTGATTTTTATATCATTTGTGCATACTCATTACACGTTTACTTATAATTGTGTAATCTTGTTGCGGATGTTATTGTGTTACTTAGAGGCTCGCTGTAAGTCATGTCTAGCCTCTACTCGTATATTGTGATTATTGACGATGGTTCCTTATGGACCATTACTACGAACTCACCAACCTTGTGTTGACTATACTTAGTACACTTTTCAGGTAATCAGGTTAATCCAGGACGTGGAGTTTGATTGTTGCTTGCTGTAAAACCCGGGCTTTGGACTTTGTGGATCAAGGATTCATTGGCCTTCTTTTTGCATTATACTTAGGATCGATAGCCATCTTTTGATGTCCTTTTGTAACTTTGATGGTGACTTGCTCCTTATGTATTTTGATACTTGTTATTCGTATTGTATGGATTCACTGAATCTTTATTTGCATTTAGCTCTTGTTCTATTGTAATTCCACCTTGTGCTATATGATTTCCGTGATATTTCGAGCTCGGCTTGGGGTGTTACAATCACCTCCGTTGTTTGACTTTGGTTAGACAATATATAAAATCTATAACACAATTATTCATAAAAACTAACCACAGCATTTATTCATTTGACTAAAAGGTCTCGAGCACAAAACTATATGCTCGAGTAAAACATCCAGCAAACATGCAAACTGAAAAAACATCCAAACATCAACCAGTCTAAAGAAATAACCAAACAAAAAGTAAATTGTTCACGAAACAGGAAAATATAAAATATGGCAGCTGTGGTGGTCATGACTCTGGATAAGTTATTAAAACTTCTCCAGTTTTGGGATCTTCATCTTCTGGACATCAGGACGCCACTTTTAAGATGAGGCAGTGACAACCAACTCTTCATCATCATGCTGAACCACTTGCTTCTGCTTTGAACCAGGACTGGATGCAGTACTTTTCAACGCTTCAACTGGCGAGGCATTTTCACCCGTCCCGGAATAACATCCTGTGTTTGTGGAGATATAAGTTTTGATATAAGTTTCACGGTTTAGATACAAGTTTTGACATAATGGAAATACTTTCTTTCATACTTTAGTTCGATATATAAAACTTAAAATGGACCCAAAAAATAACTTTGCAGAAGGACCAGCAGTAAGTGATAGCACTTGCTTCGGTGGAAGGACATCAACATCATTTTAGGAATCCTAAAATGGGTGGGCATAGATAGATGTGTTATTATATATGGAAGCGAGAAAAGTAAATACCAAATGCAATGGGGTGTGTATATTTGATTAATACCTCACCAGTAGCTGCCCTGTTAAGGACATCATGTATAACACTATCCTCATCGGAGAACTTGTTAACCGTGTACACATAATAATTGTTGATGATGTTGTATGTCGACACCTTGATTTTCCAAGCAAATCTCTTACCAACCAGAGTGTTAAATTCTGTTGGGAACAACTCAAAGTG
>CM067169.1:982627-992627 GCA_034093135.1 Erigeron breviscapus | reverse complement strand
CACTTTAACTTCATTACGTTTGGATCCTTAAACGTGCAAGTGACATAGTAACCTAGCAAGTCTAGTGAACTAGGCGTACAAGTCAAGCATGCATATCACACATCAACTTCATTTCTATATATCATGCATATCAAGATACTTCATTAAACTACATCAACTGCATAGCTACATACTACATTAAGCAATACTACATTACACTACAATAGGGACTGCATCTCAGGTCTCATGGTCAACTGCATAACCCATAATACCTCCCAAGTAACCCATATGCCCACATGCAATATAAAGATACCGAATGGAAGTGTTTACGATTTGAAACCAGCTTTTAGTTGATCCCCCAGCGTGTCAAAGTAGTGTATCTTACCTGGTAGTAGTGTACGCGCGCAAACAAATAGCTAATAGTGCTTATCAGTAATCCCCGACACCTATCGTACATTAACATATGAAATATAAGTCATTTGGGACTCAAACGAACTTAACAAACCTCACGAACTTAGTCTGGAAAATCCTTCTTACGAACTTAGCTACAGTTCTTACGAAGATAGTTTGTTCTTACGAAGATAGTGACTGCGTACGAAAATAGAAGTCTTACGAAGGTTATCTTCGTTCGAAGTGCAGAAACGTGTTTTTCGACCTTTTTCCAGAAAATGACCCCAAAACTCTTTAAGTACCGATCGAATTGACACAAAAACATTAATCTTTGATCATCAAAACATCTCTTATCAATCCAAATCGTTAAAACATCGTTTACAATCGTTTTAGGCCAAATACTTGATTAAAACACATAAATTAACCAAGAACACAATGAAACCCTAATTCCTTTACAAACCCCTTTTCAATCAGATTTGATTCAACACACACGACTCATGATCTGAAAATACGATCAATGAATTGATTATTACCTGCAAATGACAAATAGAATGCAAATACTCTTGACAATGACCACCAATTCACACACAAAACGACTTTTCGGCTTGAGATTTGATGAGAGAAGACTATGGAATGACTTAGGATCAGTTAGGGCTTGTTTAGAAGAAGTGAGATCTGCAAATAACCTCCTAATGACAGCCTCTAAGCTACTAATCCCGTTTTTGACTTTCCACACATGTCAAAACTAGTCCCTAGGCTTCCTAGTCCTTCATTATTGGTCACAAACTTCTTTATTGCCCATATACAACATTAACCCTTCATTAAATGTCACTACATAGACATAATTTCTTCATATTTCACACATTTATACTACATTAACATTTAGGTTTTCAAACCTCACACATAACACACATTAACTACGTATATGCATATATTCACACTAGACTTAACGACACACATGAGGTTGACTTAACAACGTTAGTCAAATCTTAAAGAAAAGTTTGGGATGTTACATAAGGGCCTCTGGCCCGTACCGTATCCACCCGAAAACGAACCTGATTCTCGCCGGAAAGTTAACTTACACATGTGTAAGTTAACTTACACATGTGTAAGTTAACTTACACATGTGTAAGTTAACTTACACATGTGTAAGTTAACTTACACATGTGTAAGTTAACTTACACATGTGTAAGTTAACTTACACATGTGTAAGTTAACTTACACATGTGTAAGTTAACTTACACATGTGTAAGTTAACTTACACATGTGTAAGTTAAGTTACACATGTGTAAGTTAACTTACACATGTGTAAGTTAACTTACACATGTGTAAGTTAACTTACACATGTGTAAGTTAACTTACACATGTGTAAGTTAACTTACACATGTGTAAGTTAACTTACACATGTGTAAGTTAACTTACACATGTGTAAGTTAACTTACACATGTGTAAGTTAACTTACACATGTGTAAGTTAACTTACACATGTGTAAGTTAACTTACACATGTGTAAGTTAACTTACACATGTGTAAGTTAACTTACACATGTGTAAGTTAACTTACACATGTGTAAGTTAACTTACACATGTGTAAGTTAACTTACCATGTGTAAGTCATGTGTAAGTTAACTTACACATGTGTAAGTTAACTTACACATGTGTAAGTTAACTTACACATGTGTAAGTTAACTTACACATGTGTAAGTTAACTTACACATGTGTAAGTTAACTTACACATGTGTAAGTTAACTTACACATGTGTAAGTTAACTTACACATGTGTAAGTTAACTTACACATGTGTAAGTTAACTTACACATGTGTAAGTTAAGTTTTACATGTGTAAGTTAACTTACACATGTGTAAGTTACATTACACATGTGTAAGTTAACTTACACATGTGTAAGTTAACTTACACATGTGTAAGTTAACTTACACATGTGTAAGTAACTTACACATGGTAAGTTAACTTACACATGTGTAAGTTAACTTACACATGTGTAAGTTAACTTACACATGTGTAAGTTAACTTACACATGTGTAAGTTAACTTACACATGTGTAAGTTAACTTACACATGTGTAAGTTAACTTACACATGTGTAAGTTAACTTACACATGTGTAAGTTAACTTACACATGTGTAAGTTAACTTACACATGTGTAAGTTAACTTACACATGTGTAAGTTAACTTACACATGTGTAAGTTAACTTACACATGTGTACGTTAACTTACACATGTGTAAGTTAACTTACACATGTGTAAGTTAACTTACACATGTGTAAGTTAACTTACACATGTGTAAGTTAACTTACACATGTGTAAGTTAACTTACACATGTGTAAGTTAACTTACACATGTGTAAGTTAACTTACACATGTGTAAGTTAACTTACACATGTGTAAGTTAACTTACACATGTAAAACTTAACTTACACATGTGTAAGTTAACGTACACATGTATAAGTTACAAAGTTAACTTACGCATTTGTAAGTTAACTTACACATGTGTAAGTTAACTTACACATGTGTAAGTTAACTTACACATGTGTAAGTTAACTTACACATGTGTAAGTTAACTTACACATGTGTAAGTTAACTTACACATGTGTAAGTTAACTTACACATGTGTAAGTTAACTTACACATGTGTAAGTTAACTTACACATGTGTAAGTTAACTTACACATGTGTAAGTTAACTTACCATGTGTAAGTTAACTTACACATGGTAAGTTAACTTACACATGTGTAAGTTAACTTACACATGTGTAAGTTAACTTACACATGTGTAAGTTAACTTACACATGTGTAAGTTAACTTACACATGTGTAAGTTAACTTACACATGTGTAAGTTAACTTACACATTTTTAAGTTAACTTACACATGTGTAAGTTAACTTACACATGTGTAAGTTAACTTACACATGTGTAAGTTATATACAACTTACACATGTGTAAGTTAACTTAAACATGTGTAAGTTAACTTACACATGTGTAAGTTAACTTACACATGTGTAAGTTAACTTACATATGTGTAAGTTTTTTACAATGTGTAAGTTAACTTAAATGTGTAAGTTAACTTACACATGTGTAAGTTAACTTACACATGTGTAAGTTAACTTACACATGTGTAAGTTAACTTACACATGTGTAAGTTAACTTACACATGTGTAAGTTAACTTACACATGTGTAAGTTAACTTACACATGTGTAAGTTAACTTACACATGTGTAAGTTAACTTACACATGTGTAAGTTAACTTACACATGTGTAAGTTAACTTACACATGTGTAAGTTAACTTACACATGTGTAAGTTAACTTACACATGTGTAAGTTAACTTACACATGTGTAAGTTAACTTACACATGTGTAAGTTAACTTACACATGTGTAAGTTAACTTACACATGTGTAAGTTAACTTACACATGTGTAAGTTAACTTACACATGTGTAAGTTAACTTACACATGTGTAAGTTAACTTACACATGTGTAAGTTAACTTACACATGTGTAAGTTAACTTACACATGTGTAAGTTAACTTACACATGTGTAAGTTAACTTACACATGTGTAAGTTAACTTATACATGTGTACGTTAACTTACACATGTGTAAGTTAAGTTACATGTGTAAGTTAACTTACACATGTGTAAGTTAACTTACACATTGTAAGTTAACTTACACATGTGTAAGTTAACTTACACATGTGTAAGTTAACTTACACATGTGTAAGTTAACTTACACATGTGTAAGTTAACTTACACATGTGTAAGTTAACTTACACATGTGTAAGTTAACTTACACATGTGTAAGTTAACTTACACATGTGTAAGTTAACTTACACATGTGTAAGTTAACTTACACATGTGTAAGTTAACTTACACATGTGTAAGTTAACTTCACATGTGTAAGTTAACTTACACATGTGTAAGTTAACTTACACATGTGTAAGTTAACTTACACAGTGTAAGTTAACTTACACATGTGTAAGTTAACTTACACATGTGTAAGTTAACTTACACATGTGTAAGTTAACTTACACATGTGTAAGTTAACTTACACATGTAATTAACTTCCGTTCGTCACAGATCCAGATCCGGATAGTGTGTGAAAATAGACCTTTGAGTCTTTGTACAACATCGATGATGATAAAGAATGATGCAAAATAAATATTAGATATTCATAAAAAAATTTGTTTAATGTCATGTTCATAGAGATTCAAAAATCTAGATCAAAAAGAAAATAAGAGAAAAGAAAAAGAAGTAGGAAATAAGAAAAAAGAAAAAGATAAAAAAAAGAAATAAGAGAAAAAAAACATAGGTGGGGCAGGTTTGTGTGGGGTAACTTTGGAAATATATGGGTCAGCTGGCACGTGACAAATTGTTGAAGGTTCTTTCTTTTATTTGGGATCCTGTTTTATCAGGAAAAAAGATGTTTCGTCTACATTGTTGCAACCAAGAAGACTAATACATGACAACATTTTAACCTGCGCGCTAAATGACTTTGATTACACATTCATCAGAAAAGTTGCATTAGTATGTATAAAAGTACAAGCCATTCCCATATACGAGTATGTAACTCAATTCACAATTTTGAAAGTATATATTAAAATGACAAACTAAATAGTTTTTTGTTTTTCCTAATTCAGTACCTAGACATGGCATGCGCCATGATACATGCTCGCGACTCACTTGCCACGAATCAATTTCACCTTATAACAGCTAAAATCACTATTTTGTTGTCACCAATATTATATTATAATGCATGTCGATCAAAACATAATACGGATTATTATTTATTATATTATATATATATGGGGATAACTTAGATGATGTTAAGTTAGATGATGTTGCTCTCACAAACCATAAAATTCATGGGGGGCTTTTTGACATGTGTAAAAATTGATGTGAGTGAGTATGTGAGGGAACATCATCTAAGTTAGATGATGTTAACATCATATATCATTTTCCCTATATATATTCCATCAAATTGAAGATACTTTTAGAGCATTTACAGTGCTTTTGATTCATTCTCCAAGGACTAGTCCATGTCAGTACCACATCAGCCCAAGGACTAACCAAGGACTAATCCCCCAAAACACCACAATGTCAGGACTAGTCTAGGACCCACTATTTATTTAATTTTACCTTTTCAACCCAATATTCTACCATCTATTTAATTATACACTTTTAACCCTCTAACTTATACAACTTCAATTTTTTAATAAAAACACACTTAAAAATTCCATTAAATAAAAAAACATACAATACAATACTAAAAAAATCAACAGATTATTAATTAAAAAAAACAACATAGTTTCACATTTTATTATTAAAACAAAGAACAATGGATCACGGGAGGCGCCAAATATGCTCGACAAGATCGTGACGAAGACCATGGTGAACCCCTCGGTCTCGAAGCTCCCTATTGGTCCGTGCGTGGACCGCCATCCTCTCTCGGAAGGTACGAACAAGTATAAAACTAGATATGTAAACATGTTATATATATAAATGATAAAAAAGGACCAAAAGTGAAAATGTGTAAGAAAATCAAATCTGGCCGTTAGAGGGACCATTTGTGTCACTTTTTTGAAAACTTTGCCTTTTTGACCGTTACATTCAAAAACAAAAAAAAAAAGCAGCTTAACGTTCGTCTTTGTGGGAACGGACAACCAGGAACGAGTGGAAGGACGAGTCACACCTAACGGTGTGCACTCGTCCTCCATACATGAACGAGCGGGGGAACGAGCTATAACGAATACATTGTGACTACTCTTATAGATACATTTTCCGCATAACTTTGTATGCAGTTATAATTAGAATATAGAATTTATGTTTGTTGACATTAAATAATCATCTATATCCATACTAGTAGTCAAATATCTCATATCTTATTCATAGCACAAAAAGGATATCCCTTAACGTGAATATAGATCGATAGCTATAGATATCTAAAGATGACATAAAAATTAAAAAAATAAAAAAATAAAGATAAAAGAGAAAGAAGAAAGACGGCCCAAGCATTCAATGGTGACCTTTTGGAGCCCCGAAAGGCCGATTATGGTTTTATTCATTTAACCCCTTTAAATAAATGTAAAAACTATAAAGAAAACAAATACTAGTATTTATCACGACAGATACCAATGTTTCCGGTTGAAATGGATTTAAGATGATGTATTTTATAACTATTTCAAATTTCGTAGGTAATAAAAAAAAATTGAGGTCTTATATATGGATAACGAGTTCTCTTTCACTTATAGTTTTTTTTATAATGATAAGTATAGATATTAATAAATCAAACCTCTACAGGAAACAATGACATATAAGGTGAACATTATGGCGGGAGTTGGAATTCGCACTACGCAAGGTAAATGCTCGAAAAAACAAGAAATTAAGATTCGATAATGGGTCACTAAGTTAACAACCCCTCCGAATTCCCTATGAGGACCCAATTTTACCACTTAATTTGAGACCAAGTGATTTATAGTGGGTCTTCTTATGCAAGAGGGTACCAAAGCTATGCATTTAAAACCTCTTATAACATACTATTTCCGACTCTTTTGTTAATAGTTTGATTTTTGGAGCTTTTTGTTTAACTTTGACTATAAATATTTTTATTTGTGTTATATAATACGTAATTAATGAAAATATAGATATATGAATTGGTTTTAAAGTATATTTTACATTAACATAAGTTTCATCAACTATTATATAAGGAACCAACTCCACTTAGGTGGATTGGCCAGGGGTATCTTCTAAATCCACTATGTGGGTCCCGGGGGTGAGTTTTTCTCAAGGTCTCAGGTCGAGTCTTGGGTTTTTCTTCTCAAGGTATTTTCCATGAGGAGGGGGTTGGAGGTCCAGCAAATGGCTGGTTAAAATTGTCTCCAGCACGTCTGAATCGAAAATAACTTTACAAAAAAAAAAGGAATGAAAATATTTATGGTTAAAATTGTGAAAAAAAGCTTAAAACGTCATACTGAAACATTTACCATTGGGATAAAAAAGATAAGTTAATAGACTAATGACCGAGTGATCTCAAATTTAGTGTTTGAAAAGAAAACAAAAGTTTGAGACGAAATAAATAGAAAATCCATGAATTAAACCTCGTGTAGCATAATGCATGCCATGTTATTTGCTGACAGGTCTGCATCGCGTTACTGTTATCTACTACTAGGATAAGTACGTGTTCCACATATGCAATGCCAAATAAATTTATTTAAGGAAAAGGATTCTTTAAAGTTGCTTCAACTTTATAGGTAAAGTTGAAACAACTTGAACCATTGGATTAAAATCAATGGTTGAGATTAAAAATTCAAGTTTGAATCTTGATCATTGATTTTAATCTAATGGTTCAAGTGGCTTCAACTTTACCTATAAAGTTGAAGCAACTTTATAGAATCCTTATCCTTTATTTAAATGTGATATAATAATTTTATCATAACCGTAATAAGTACTACTTCGTATAACTATGGTGTTGATATATTTACTCCTATGAAAGTTTCGAGGAAAAAACTATACCCCCTAATCAATTATAAATGTTAGTAAAATATAGTAACACAAGTTACATTAAGTTATAGCAACCTTAAGTGAAGAGATTAGTTGGCATGTAAATGTATATACATGTTCAAAACTAAAGATTTTGATACAAATAAATATTCTAACTTATGAGTCCCTACTTAAATGCGTTCGTGATATCTAAAGATATCAGCTCATTGTTGGTGACTCTTTAGGATGGATTAATCGTGTTCAAATTAAATGACCACGAGGTAGGATGTGTGCGTATGAACAATCCGGTCTCGGCCAAACGGTTTTCTGTCCAAACCTTTTAATCGTTAAACTCTACTTAATTCAAAACGGGCTTAGAATGATTTGCTACTTCATCTAATACAACTTTTATTCAATCAATCTCAGTATATTTTCGATAAGTCAAGTACTACTCAAATCCTAGCTAGAAGCTCTAGAAGGTTTAAAGATAGAATTTAAGATGGATTGATTTAGATGGAAGCAGAACAACATTAAAATTGGCACAGGGTATCCCCACCAGGAACAGGGCAACCCCACCAGGGTATTAGCGGCGACGTCGCCGCTAATGGTGGGGCCCCGACAAACTTTGGAACCATGCCTGACCACGCAGGTTCCTGTGGTGCCACGTGGCACTTATTAGCGGCGACGTCGCCGCTAATACGAGCCACGTGGCACCTCGGGAACAGGCGTGGAACCATGAGTGACGCCGTCCCGAGTTGCCACGTCGCAAGTATTAGCGGCGACGTCGCCGCTAATACGAGCCACGTGGCACCACGTGGCACCTCGGCGAATTTTGGAGGTTTACCACGATCATATAATTTGGTATATATATTCTCTATTTCGGTTTTAAACTACAGGCTACCCTTCTTTTGCACTTTCGTTTTCAAACTGCATATATTTTTCTTTCACACTATTGTTTTCAAAGCTGCTCGCACAGGTATATTTCGGACGATACATATATAAATATATTATGAATATAGATATATATATATAGTATGGATATCATCAATAGTTAATGAACTAGATGTTTACTTGTTTACTTGAATTGTTTAAGATGGATAGTTTTGAGGATATTTGGGCAGACCCAGAAAACGTACGTATTGAAGTGCCCGATGATGAGTTTGAGTCACCTGATGCAGACGGTCAATTTGACTGCGAACCTGGAGACTTAGAAACCGAGGAGGTGTTCGCTTCCGTCGAAGAATTGACGGAGTGGGCAAAAAGAACAGCACTGGAGTTGGGTTATGTTTTAGTCACACGGCGGTCGAACAAAAACTCGATAAAGGTGGTCAATAAGGTGACACTAATATGTCACCACGGTGGACCACGCGATAAAAGGTTAACTGGGCCACCCAAACGGTCCAACAAGATAGGGTGTCCCTTTACTTTGGAAGGCCGCCCCGGGTATGATGGTGGTTGGAGGGTAACTGTCAAGGACTGGAAACACAATCATGATCCAGCTACCGATCTGCAGGGGAATGCATACGCGAGACGGATGACGGAAGAAGAAAAGCAATATGTGGGAAACCTATCGGATCGCGGTATGTTCCCACGCCAGATCCTGGTTAACCTGAAAAATGAATTTCCAGGAAACCTGACTCGAAGAGGAGACATTACCAACTTTCTGAAATCGAGACGGAGGGCGGGCCAAGCAGGACATACTCCAATGCAGGTACAAACATCATATTAGTGATTACGTACTCCGTTGTTGGAAGTGACTTATTTACTATATCTTGTTCACCTGTCGCAGGTTATGTTTTCACTCCTGCAAGAGAAAAACTACTTTTACCAGTTTACGACAAATAGTAAAAATGGACGGTTGGAGAACCTCTTTTTCATGCATCCAACATCAATGACCCTATGGCGCGCATTTCCCTTGGTTATTGAAATAGACTCCACGTACAAAACCAACGTGTACAACATGCCGCTTGTTGAGATTGTCGGCGTCACTTCAACGGGCCGGACCTTCAGTTTAGCATATGCTTTTATCGTAAACGAGCAGGAGGCGAATTATAAATGGGTGTTACTATGTCTGAAGTCCACCCTTGTTGAAGGCTTAAATGTTCGTGTGGTTTTAACTGACAGGGAGCTGGCCCTGATGAGAGCATTGAA
>CM067169.1:942627-975127 GCA_034093135.1 Erigeron breviscapus | reverse complement strand
AAAAAGATAAATATTCGTTACAACTTGTGTGTTCATTTGAAGGTATGAATCCCAAGATGGATGGGTTAGAAGACAAATTGGTGGAGTGACATGAATCACAGAATTGGCTTGCTATTTAACCATTGATTTTCAAAAGGTGGGTAATGAAATGGAACCATTGTGAGTATTAGAACCCATTCATACAACATTTGGAAAATCACGACTAATGATTGATTGACATAAAGCCGTGTCAATACAACTTCTCGTGTAATATATTCCAGCAGAACAATTAAAATTCATAAGTCTAAAAATGCTTAAAAAAGATAAGAAGACATATACTCGTATCAAAATAGAAAATAAAGATAAGGAAAGATAAAATAAAATTAAAAATAAGGTACATATATCAATAATTACATACGAGTATATCATTACTTAAAAAATTTAGATATGCTTGCATGGACGAAAAATTTTTTATCCGACACTACTGATCATGCCATATGGCATATGGCGATTCTTTACCGTATAATCCATGGGTTGTTTTTACGAGTATTTCGGAATCAATGTAATGTTGGATTCACACCATTAAACCAAATTTTTAGGATGCTTTGACATGTTTTAAGATATGAAAGTCTAGAAACGCGTGTATTAAAATTAAAACTTGATAAAATGTCCTATTTTATGATATGTTGGCCTCTCTTAATAAGGCCCCTTCTTAAATCTCTTTCTCACCTCTTTCCCACTGCCACGTCAACTTTTCCCTCTCCAAGAACTACCCCTCACACTAAGGCCCCTTCCTAAATCTCTTCCTCACCTCTTCCTCAACAAAAAACATTAAAAAACTTTATCCCTCTCTCACAGTCTCTCTCTTTTGGACCCACACAATCTCGTCCAACCCATTCCTATTTCCGGACTACCTCCATTTCGACGAGCTACGAATGCTTGCTGGCACTAGCTTCCAATTTCGACGAGCTTGGAATGGTTTTGGACGAGCTCATGACCTCCCTACTACGAGCGGCCTTAGGACACAATTTAAGTTCTATAAACATTTTATGGGTCATTATTATGTGTTTCATGAGATTGGTGTTTTATAGAACACTTAGATTGTAAGGAGCAAGGCGTTTTTCGCCTCGGAGACGCCACATAACGCCACGGAGACGCCACCCACACCGCCCCGGGTGGCGTTCCGGAAAAAAAAATGCCCACCCTGCCCAAAATCCGACGGGGTCACTCCTTTCTTTTCCCTTTGACCAATGCACACTTCATTTGTCTTTTAGTAATAAAGTTGTAAGTTTTTTGAGGGGTTCTAGAGGAAGTCTTGCTACAAGGATTGGAAAGGGTATCCCTTCTAATGACATGACAGCAAGTGACCCTTTCTAAAGGAGGCCTTGCTCCCACTAGTCTTAGAAGTGTCTTAGAAATTTAAAGCCTTTAGATGGATGCTTCTGCCATTGGTCTTGTCTACTAAATGGTCCCATATCATTTTAGAACGTTTTTGGGTATCCTATATATCAAGCCTGATCGATTTGTTGTAGTGTCAATTTGTTTGTAATGGTCATCTGAAATTGCATGCAAGTTTAAATCTGATGGTTTTGCTTTAAATGCAACATTAACTAGTGTCAATATTTCATTGTTAAAAATTAAAATAAGTCTAAAGGTTGGCAAATTTTGGCAAGTCAATTGATGCAAGGCTACAACTCATATAAAAGTTTGTTGGTAAGTGGTAACGTTCAATAAGGACAAAATGTTAGCAATGTATTTGGAAGCGAAAGAAATTTAATTGCCCGACCGAAAACAAGACCTACAAAATTTTGATTTTCATTGTCTTTTTTTTTTTTGAACGGCAGAAATAATATATGTTAATATAAATGGCAAACTAGCAAGGTACTAGTCGCCCGAAGAATACAATTATAAGACCAGTCTAGAGTGCTTTCACAAGACAACTAAAACTCAAGACTCTACTCGAAACATTAACTGCGAGGACCACAAAAGGAGTGGAAAAAACTCGTGCCAATTACGGTGACCCAAAACACGAGAAAAAACTCCCAACCAACGAAGGCTGAGCCACCGGTTTTCACTTCGTGGTGTTTTTGATGTAGTCCCAACCATGCCTCGAGGACCCGACCTGACCAGACAAGCAGCCAACCCATGAATACCTGCAGACCTGCAGTGACGAGTGAACTTTAATAACAACCTCATCCAATAGACATAGGATTTACTCTCCATACACTCCAATCAAAATGATGTTTCTTGTGACGATTGGAAATCCATAGAAAAGATAAAGATATAATAGAAGTGACAATGTCATCGGCGCTAGCATGAGAACCGTTATGATGCTTGTTATTTCTTTCTTTCCAAATGTGCCACCACCATATAAACATAATAGCTTCAAGAACATCACGTTGGAAGTTGGTAAGGAGCAGACCCTTGTACCAATTCAGCAGATCCTTAGGATCGTCGTCAGGAATGTTTTGATTCACCCATTGACTAACTTAGATTTTCATTGTCTTTTTGACAATAGTATTATGGTATTCACCATCGCTCATATTAAGGAGAGAACTGTTGATAATTTACAAATATTGATTTTCCATTTAAGCATAACAATATGATTATATAAAGAGAAAAATGAATATGTGACTATCATAGAATTTCTTACATATTACAGTAATTTTTAATATTTATTGTATCGTAGTTATAATAGATTAAAATATTAAGATGCGATGAGTTTTATCTATCATTAGTTCTAAAAAATGATTTTAATATTCCAAATTACGAGTAATAAAATAAGAAAACAAAAGAAAGACCCAACAACAACATCTATCAAGAAAACACATCTCTATCTCTCTCTCCGTACCGTAGCCGGGGACAAATAGCTGTACCATCTCCAAACGTAACCCACCCACCCACTCACTCATACTCACAAACCCATATATTGTTTCCCTTATAAATACACTCATAAACACCCCCCTTTCTTCCTCATATTTAATTAACCCCCCCTCCCTCCCTCCCCTTTTGTGTCTCTTCTTTGACACAAATTTCATAAAACTACATTTTGTTGCCACTAATGATCCCAATTACAATTATCACTACTACATATATATCACAACAAAAACAAAATCATCGTTTTTCATTTTTCACTACTTTTATAATACTAGTGATTTTTTGTAATGGAGACACCACCTTATTACTCGTATAATTATGCACCACCACCACCACCACAACAACAACATCTCCCAACCACCACCACCACCACCACCTACCACCAACCACCACCACCACCACCACCACCACCACCGCCACCATCTATCACCACCCGTTACCACCACCACCACCACCACCACCACCACCACCACCACCACCACCACCACCACCACCACCACCACCACCACCACCACCACCACCACCACCACCACCACCACCACCACCACCACCACCACCACCACCACCACCACCACCACCACCACCACCACCACCACCACCACCACCACCACCACCACCACCACCACCACCACCACCACCACCACCACCACCACCACCACCACCACCACCACCACCACCACCACCACCACCACCACCACCACCACCACCACCACCACCACCACCACCACCACCACCACCACCACCACCACCACCACCACCACCACCACCACCACCACCACCACCACCACCACCACCACCACCACCACCACCACCACCACCACCACCACCACCACCACCACCACCACCACCACCACCACCACCACCACCACCACCACCACCACCACCACCACCACCACCACCACCACCACCACCACCACCACCACCACCACCACCACCACCACCACCACCACCACCACCACCACCACCACCACCACCACCACCACCACCACCACCACCACCACCACCACCACCACCACCACCACCACCACCACCACCACCACCACCACCACCACCACCACCACCACCACCACCACCACCACCACCACCACCACCACCACCACCACCACCACCACCACCACCACCACCACCACCACCACCACCACCACCACCACCACCACCACCACCACCACCACCACCACCACCACCACCACCACCACCACCACCACCACCACCACCACCACCACCACCACCACCACCACCACCACCACCACCACCACCACCACCACCACCACCACCACCACCACCACCACCACCACCACCACCACCACCACCACCACCACCACCACCACCACCACCACCACCACCACCACCACCACCACCACCACCACCACCACCACCACCACCACCACCACCACCACCACCACCACCACCACCACCACCACCACCACCACCACCACCACCACCACCACCACCACCACCACCACCACCACCACCACCACCACCACCACCACCACCACCACCACCACCACCACCACCACCACCACCACCACCACCACCACCACCACCACCACCACCACCACCACCACCACCACCACCACCACCACCACCACCACCACCACCACCACCACCACCACCACCACCACCACCACCACCACCACCACCACCACCACCACCACCACCACCACCACCACCACCACCACCACCACCACCACCACCACCACCACCACCACCACCACCACCACCACCACCACCACCACCACCACCACCACCACCACCACCACAGTACAAATCTACACTTTAAATTAAGAAACTAAAACTAATAGTGGTAAAATCTGAAACAATTTTCCACTTTTTAGACAGGTAGTGATAAATCTACAACAACAATTTTCCATTCCCAACAAATATGTATCATTTATTGCATAGTATACAAAATAATGCAAAGTTTGTTGTGAATGGATATATAAAATTTATTGTGAATTTATCACTCTCAATCTCACACCCCATTCTAAATTAAATGCATGGTTAATTTGTTTGTCTTTGTATAATTTGTTGCTACATTAATGCAGCCTGGCTAAGAATATTTTTGTAAATAATTGTATTATTTCTGTTGGAAAAATATATATGTATAGGAAAAGAAGCAAGAAGAGAATGGAAGTATGCCAGTAATAATGGCCGGAGATCAATATGCAAGGTTTATAGCAATGCCGTGTCCATGTGAACCACCGAGACAAGAAAAGAAGATTACTATGACTATGGAAGAGCTTCAGACGCCACCTAAGCCGCCGCATATAGCCATTTCCATGTGTTAATATCTTCACTTTTTTTTTTAATCAATATATATAATGTAGAGTTTTTTTTAGAGTGAAATAGAAGTTTTTTTTTTTTTTTTTTTTTTTTTTTTTTTTTTTTTTTTTTTTTTTTTTTTTTTTTTTTTTTTTTTTTTTTTTTTTTTTTTTTTTTAACATATAATATTGTTTTTTTTTATGGGTTATAATCTAAAACGGTACTGTATGAGGAAGATTTAGATACATACAACTTTACCAGTAATTAAGTAAAGAGATTTATTATAATTTCTATCTAAAAACTTGTCTTATACAGATAAATTTTTTAGTATATACTAGTTTTTATACCCGCGCGTTGCCGCGGAATATGTTTTTTACACGACAATATTTTAGACTAAAATTTATGTCAAATACTCAAACCGAAATCTTCAAAAGGACAACTAAATATGTAGTAATAACAATAAAAAAATGTAAAAGAATAATAAGATGTATAAAAACATAAACAATAACTATATTAATGTTTTAAATGTTACATGAACGTAAGACGTAACGATGAAGTTATATATAAAAAGACGGATGAAAATAATCAAAATCAAATGTTTATTGGTAAAACCGTAACTGTATGAAAGTTATTTGATGAAAACATGATAACTCAAAAGTTAAGTGTCAAGAAAATGAAAACAAAAAACTTTGATGTGGGGCAAAATTAAAAAAGTAGAAACCTTAGGGGGTTAAAATGAAAATTGGTAAAAATTATTATGCGTTATAGGATCGCTAATGTTACATAAATGTAAAACGTAACGATGATGAAACTTATTATATATTAAAAACATTAGATCTATAAAAAATGGATGAAAAATAAAAGTAAAACCGTAACTGTGTGAAAGTTGTTTGATAAAAACATGAAAACGCAAAAGTTAAGTGTCAAGAAAATGAAAACGAAAACTTTGATGTGGGGCAAAAGTTAAAAGATAGAAATTTTAGGAGGTTAAAATAAAAGATAGAAACTTTAGGGGGTTAAAATGAAAATTGATAAAAATTAATTATTATGTGCTATAAAAACTTGTACATTTCATGCATAAAAAACTTGTACATTCATATAGGTTTTTAGTATATATATAATTTCTATTGGCAAAGGGTTAATATTTTTTTTTATACAACGTGTTTTGAATTATTTCCAATTCACTATATATAAAGATGGGTTTCACTCAAAGTAAATTATATTCCCTCCGTCCCATTTTAGTTGTCCACTGATTTTCAAAGTCTTTTTTGTCTCAACTTTGACCGCAAATATTTTTGTTTATATTCTATAACACTTGATATAAAATATATAAATAAATTTGATTTTAAACGAACTTTTCAATGATATAACTTTCATCAAGTATTATATAATACAAAAAGTATTATATAATACAAACACAAATATTTACGGTCAAAGTTAAATCAAAAAGATTTTGAAAGTCAACAGTGGACAACTAAAATGAGACGGAGGGAGTAATGTTTTAACTAAGTTTTAGCTTCATAAAATGGCCTTATTAAAAAAGAAATTCGACAGGCATGTCAACTACTCTAGGTTCAAATCAATATAACTATTTGATCTAAACTTTATTTTTACACTTATATTAATTGTTGTAGTCATTTCTGTTTTGACTTACTTGGTGTAAGAGTTTTAACGGTGCAAAAGTGAAATTTGCTAGAGAACAAAAGCAGTTGGCAGCACTAAACTACAGTCAAATGCTTTGATAAATACTACGACCAACAGAATCTATGTCTTTATTGCATTGTGTTAAAGCTTAGAGCACAGGGTAAGCCGACCAGAAAAAGGGTAGGTCCACCAGGGTATTAGCGGCGACGTCGACGCTAATAGTGGGGCCAAACAAAACCTGCAGCAACGACTGACCTTACCGATCCCGAGGTGCAATGT
Source organism: Erigeron breviscapus (assembly GCA_034093135.1). NCBI lineage: Eukaryota > Viridiplantae > Streptophyta > Magnoliopsida > Asterales > Asteraceae > Erigeron > Erigeron breviscapus. Next base: position 968,086 of record CM067169.1, on the reverse strand, counting down.
CGGAGGTATTAACGGCGACGTCGCCGCTAATAATGCCACGTGGCATCTCGGGGATCGTTAATGGACATTATCCGGTCAGAGTATGGAGTATGGAGTATGGGACATTATCATGGAAGAATTTAGGAGGTTTACGTACGATCATATAATTGCGTATTCAAATTTCGTACGTTATATATTCTCTCTTTCGTTTTCAAAGCTGTAGACATTTCTCTTTCGCACTTTCGTTTTCAAAGCTGCAGACATTTCTCTTTCGCACAGGTATATTTCGGACGTATACATATATATATATTCTGATATATAGATATAGATATTATACATATGTGAAAATTATATATATAGTATGGATATCATCAATAGTTACTGAACTAGATGTTTACTTGAATTGTTTCAGATGGATAGTTTGGAGGATATTTGGGCAGACCCAGATAACGTACGTATTGAAGTGCCGGATGATGAGTTTGAGTCACCTGATGCAGACGGTGAATTTGAATGCGAAGCTGGAGACTTAGAAACCGAGGAGGATTTTCTCTCGCCGCCTGAAAAGTTGCCGGAAAATGAAGAGGGTGGCCGGAATTTCGTCACCAAAAAGAGGGTGGGGGTAGCAGGATTCTTGATAGAGAGGGTGAGGGGATTGATGGGCGGATTATGGAGCCAAAATGGTTGATGGCCGGATGTTTCTTTTTTTTTTTCCAGAGGGATGGGAGGATTTTTTTTAAGAAGATGAATCTGGCTTGCGGCTGCGTTTAAAAAGAAAAATAGGTTTTAGTATTAGCGGCGACGTCGCCGCTAATACTTGGGGCCCAGGCGCGTGAAACTGTCGTTGACCTCTGCAGCGTGTCAGATGGGACCCAGGGTATTAGCGGCGACGTCGCCGCTAATACCCCTTGGTGGGGTTACACCTTTTTGCCAGGTGGTGTTACGCGTTTCGAAGTTTAGTGGTATTGATATTATATCTCTATTGGATTGACATTTTTTAAAGTTCAATCAACTTCATAGATAAAATTAGACAATACATAACCATTAGATTGAAACTAAAAGTCAAATTCGAAAATTAAATTTGAATCTTAACCTTTGATTTTAATTCAAAGGTTGAGATCACTCAAACTTTACCTATAAATTTAATTCAACTTTTGAGAATCCTTGATATCATACATAATAAATTTTTAATTTTTAATTTTTTATATATTTTTTTTTTAACAGCGAGTTAGTAGTTAGCAGTTAGCATTCGAGACACCACAGTGACATCCAATTGGGCAGTATGCGGTGCTCGAACCACGCATGCCTGGGATGAAACTCATGACTCTCGAAAACCCCCCTAATAATTCACTCCTACAAATGTAGAAAGTGAGATTCGAACCCTGGTGGATTTAATCTAAGATATATATATATATATATATTATTTTCTTTATGCATATTAATAATAATTTCTATAGTTTAAAATCCATTGATTAAATTATGTAATAAATAATTATTATATTATATATTATGCTTGAATAATTATATCTTCACACATATACATCAAAATTAAAGATTTCGGACTTTTGCTTTGAGCTTGAGTATCTTATATAATACCTGCTGGTTCAAAAAACTCACAATCCTAATCGAGCTTGTAACATGTTACAATTTTACCTAGCAAATTGATTCGACCATGGTTAAATCGAGCTATACTACTACTACAGGTATTGATTAATATTGAGTTTAATTAATACCTTAATCTAGTCGACCTGAGCTCGTTAGGATCGATTAATTACTCGTTAAAATCGAATAGATCTACTCGAGTTTCATGTTTGGTTATAAAGTTAAGCTCGATTTTCCATCGTGTGTCAACTCGCCTCGATTACACCCTTATATATATACAGTGTCATGTTTCCTATTGGGGATATATGGTTTGGTCAAACCACGTAGGGGAATTCTAGCTTGACATCGGATGGGAATGCACACTTAGAGATAAGTAAATTAACGTGAATTTAGGGATCATTCGAGTTAGGAATAAATATAATGCATAGGAAAAGTTGCCTCACTAAATTTTTTGTGTTTCTAAATTGACCTATATACGTAACGAGAAAAAGTTTATCCCGCAACATTTGTGTATAAAGAATAAAAATCATGTATAGCAATCGAGGCTTGGGTGTTTTGGAATATATTTATAAAAAAAAACAGGCATGTTTGTGGACACTTTTTGGCATGACATAGACCATGAAGTCCTTGATAATATATTGTAACAATGGAGAATAACACTATATAAAAACGAACTCAGAGAATAATCCTAGGATAAACCATGCACCAAACCAGAATCATAATCTGGACACACAAAAAATGAAATAAAATAATAGAAGAACATAATAAATTAATGGTTTTTAAAACGTATAACATTTCTCTTTTATTTAACTAGCTAGCTAGTATTAATGATTTTTTCGAGATCAAAAGAACATTATAACTTGCTTAAGTGCAAAATTTAATTACTGTTAAATTGCTATGATGTAAACATGCCTAGGTTTATATATATCAAAATCTAGATGCATCCTTAAGCTTTTTTTGAATATAGTATTGTGTAAAAATATATTATGTTAAGTGCCTCCGAAACGAGTTCACGATAATGGTAATATCAATGATTGTTAGGCTTTTGATAAACCTCAGTGTAAAGGATTTGCAACTATATGTATATATCTCAAGTAAGACAATCATCCGATAGACCATACTGTGTGCCTTTCTGAGTGATTGTACATCAAACAGCATATCAGTGTGATGACTCCGCTCGTCAAGATGGATTTGTGGGGATTAAACGATTTGTAGGCAATTCCGAATTGATAAGCTTATGGCCTTGTACGCCTCGGCTATAATATGTAGCCTTATATTTGAGAAAAAAACATCTCATTTCTCATAACAAAATATAAAGTATTTAAGTTTAGATTTAAAACCACAAAAACAGTTCTACCGTTGAAGCATTTAGCTGATCTCTACTACTTTATAAAAATTATCACACTCTCTCTCCTAAAACTTTTCAACACTCTCTCTCATAAAAATATCTCCATACGAAATGACCATTCTACCCTTAATGAATTAATTAATTCTTTCTCTTTTATTTATTAATTTAAACATCTGCACTTAAAATACCTATAATAACTTTAATGAAACAATTTACAACAACATACTGCCGCTACCACCACATCGCCGCCACCACCACACCGCTGATACCACCGGCGTCGCCGCATTGCGCGGGTAAAATGCTAGTTGTATCTTATAAAAATTAAAAGAAAAAAAAGTGCATTTTCTTATTTCCGTATGCCTACTTTAAAATTCCTGACCTAATTTTTCTATCAAATCAAGTAAAGTGATTTTCCACCGTATTTCCTCTTTTCTAAGAAAAACAATCATTTTAGAAAAAGATGTTTCTAAGCATTTTCGACCATTTTGGAATTTGTGGATATTTGTATATATGCTAATGCTAATACTATGTATGTTTTTAGTGGTTTTAATTTTTAAATTATAATCAAGGGCTAATTACTTGGAAAGTCATCCAACTTGTCACAAATACCTTTTCCGGGGTCCCAACAAAAAAAAGTTTTAATGTGGGGTAAAAACCCGGCTAAAAAACGTATTAAGGGGTTTTACCGGATAACATTGCTTTTTACCCGGTTATCTGCCAAATCACCTGCCACGTCCTCATAAATTCAGCACACGCCCCGTATATAGGAGCTAGATTACTGTGAAGTCATCCACTTCTCAAAAATACCTTTACTTCCAGAATAAAAACACCTCGTCCAACAAAAAAAGCTAATACCTCATCTTTCGGGGTGCTAACAAAAAAGTTTTAATGTGGGGTATTTGAAAATTAAATTGTTACCTGCAACTTACAAAAACCCCTTAATACGTTTTTTAGCCGGGTTTTTACCCCACATTAAAACTTTTTTTTGTTGGGACCCCGGAAAAGGTATTTGTGACAAGTTAGTGGTTTTAATTTTTAAATTATAATCAACCAAGCTCTATTGTAACTTGTCACTGGAATTTCAAAGCTATGGTTTATTGTATATACCGAAGTATCTTTCGATATTTACGTGCTTAACTTATCACTATTATACGTGTTTAATTTATTTATACTATATTATAAAGCAAATCTACTTTTGATTTTCAACATTGAACTTAAAATTTCAATATTGATTTTAAGTTTCAACAATATACACATTCTAATGCATGATGTACCATACATCATAGCCACATTACATCAATAACTTCCACTACTCACCGACGCCACCACCACCAATCACCGCCACCAATTGCCACCGTCGCTACCGCCGCGTGCCACCACCATCCATCACCGCCACTACCGCCGCTGCCATCGCCGTCGACGCCATCACCGCCTCTACCGCCGCCGCCATTACATCACCACCACCGCCGCCACCTCTATCACCGCAACGCGCAATTACCTTTCTCTTGTCACTATTAAAAAAGCAACACAAAAATCAGTTAAGTTTAAAATAAACCATTCTACAATTTACAAAGCCGAACACCGTCATCATTCACAGCCGCATGTCCAGCTGGTTCAAAGTTTGATAATTGCTTCACCTCCACGTTTCTAACATTGTTTAGCAATCGTTAATTATTGATTTTGAGAAGAACACAAAAAAATTCCTTATGTGAATCCAAGAAGGATACGAGTATACAATATATATATATGAACCTAATATGTTAGCGACTATGTAAACATACATCCTCTATCGATATTCAATTTAGTTACGAAACTCAACATACCACAAATGGATTTGAAACCATGAACTGATTTCATATTTTCCACTAATAAACTCAACTACCAATTGTATAATCTGATGTTATTGATTGATACCTAAAATTGGATATCTGCATATATCACTTAATTTGGTGGCAAGTGACTTCTCATCATAAAATGGGGTCACAAATGAGTTTTTTTTTTTGGCAAGAAATGTCCCCTAAAAGTATCAACACAATCGTCATCAAGAAAGACCTATAATTCTGTATCTTTACATAAAGGCAAAACGCAAAAGGTTACTGCCCCTGCTTTTCAGATATATATTTGGTTCACAATTTGAATTTGACTATCTAATACTATACTAAAACAGGAGGCTGAAGAAGTATTTAGAGCCACCAGAGCCATTTTGAGACTACATTCCCGCCCATCCTTCTTTTATTTTATTTCTCTGTTTTTATTTATCAAAAAAATTAAAAATACATCTGGAAGCCAAAAAAAGAACAGAAAAAAATTTCACCCCTCCCTCAATCTTCTTCCTCAACCTCTACTCACAATTCAATCTAATCCTTTATTCAAATCCTCTACAGAACATTCAGCTGCACATATTATTCTTTATTCTCCATCCAATTTTGTTTACTTTGATTATGAATACATAAATATAAACCATACAAAACCCTAAATCGTTGTTGTTGATGGAGATGATGCTCGCGAGATTTTGTTGGAGGAAATACTTAGGTGAACAATAAAATGACGGGTATTACATGGTGATGACGTATTAATACTCCTGTAAGATTTCGTGACGACGTCAGCATATATAAGTCATAAGTTCGTGATGATGTCATCACGAATTCGTGATGACGTCAGCACGAGTTCATATTCTGCAGATTTTAATTTCGCGAAAAACCCCTTGAAATCAAACCAAATCATGACGGATCGTTTGTAACGTGGCTCTGATACCACATGTTGGAATAAACATGATTTGATTCAAGGGAAAATACTCACCAGACGATCCTGTGGAACCTGTAAAGGCATTAAACATAGTTGCCATTGATTTCGGGTTCCCAAAACAAGGTGATTGATTAATAATGAGATGATTAATTCGGCTGTAACTTGATGCACGAATTAGAGAGGAGAAAACACACGAATTTAAGGGGAGAATTGAGTATGTGATTAACCTTAACTTAGGATTAATGACTCTCTATTTATAAGGAGAGTATTTACACATTCAACCCCTTTGGTGTTTAATGTGTGTACCATTAGTCCTCTTAGTTACAATCACCTAATGGGAAACCCTATAATATATCTCTAAGAGTAAATACGTCCATCATATATTTACTAGACATAGGGATTTCAGTTATCGTCAATTATTATATCATGAATGATAAACGATCAGTGACGGTCACACTAACGTGGTTCCAACATTCCCGTCTCCACATGGTGGTATTAAACGAAAAAAACAAAGTGGTCCTTAAGAAAGGTAAATTGGGTTCAAAAGACTACGTGCTAAGGTTTCTTTAAAAGGGGTGATATTGATACCATAACTTTCAATTTATCTACCACAAACATGCTTTACTGACTTGTATAATATGCTTTAATAATTGTACTGTGTGGTAAATTTATCAAGTTTTGTGGTATAAAAATCAATTCTCTTTCTCTAATGATCTAATCCTTATTTTGCTAGAATAACAAAAACTACTTTATCTTACATATACTATATGTCAAGAAAATACTTTTTAACATAAACAATATGAAAAATGATTAATCCTCTTAAATATTAGCCTAAAAATCCTCTTAACATCATAAGAATGTGACATGTAGATTACACTTAATCTCTTTCCTAATTTTACCCCTTAAATTTTCACATGTCACCGTCCTATAAATTAGGAGGATTTTTAAACTAATGAATTAAGAGATGATCATTTTCCAAACAACATATTTGATTGGAATGGTTATTATTTACATCCAGAACATTTGGTCATAGATGGGTGTAATTATACCAAGCCCAACAAAAAATCTACGGATAGGAACTTCTCTTTTAAGTGGAAATCCTTGTATCGTTAGAAATTAGGTTAGTAATGATAGAATTCAAAGGCAGGGGATGTCTTTTCAATTTTCATTGTGGTTTATGAACTGTGGCTCATTATTACTTTTGAAATTTTTTTGGTACAAAAATGGTACCTCTTCCTCTCATTATTCCACAACTGATTTGGTTGTCCTTTAACTTTTTCCAAATGACACAAGTTTTTGACAGATATAGATTTGCGTATGTATTTACAATCGAACTATGATGATCGTTCGAGAGCCAACTCGAGGCACATCGTCAAACTTATTCAAGCTTGGTTCCATAGTTGCATACACACAAGTTCTTATTAACCTACGTCTCAAGATGTTAATATGAATAATGTGGGGTGTCGAAAGGAGCGTAATGATAAAATTTACAACTTGTGGGTCATATATACTACGTATATATTTAAACTACACTTTATTATGTGTATACCAAATAATAAAAAAAATGATATATCTTGTAAAAAATCAGTCCAATAATCCTAGTTTAATGATTATACTTGGTAAAAATAAGGGATGAAGTTTTTTTTTTTTTTTGAAAGATGTGGATTAATCATCACAGCGAAAACTCTAGCACAAGCTAGTTTTACATACCTTCTCACCCTAGAAAGAATTAGTAGATCACATTTATCATGCAATCAAATTGTTAAGATGATTATTAAAACTAATTGTATAAGGGTATATCATTTCCAATAGAAATAATAGATAAGTTTTTAACTACATAAACAATCAAAAATAGCATTAAATATACAAATCATCGTAAAATTAATAGGGTTCTCTAATCTGATAAATTAAATTAAATTATTGCCATTTTAATAATTATACGCTTACATAACATTTGAATTTTGAAACATATAAAGAAAAATAAAAAAACATTCGTGTTAGTATGATAAATTGTATTGTTTAACCGTTGTCACTTTTTATTATGGCATTAACATCCATTTAATATGCCATTTTATGATACAAATCCGTTACTTTTGACCAAAACTTCGAAACGACACATTGAGGCCCAAATGTTTTAAGCCCCTAATATAATGGGCTTCACTTCACAAATTCGAATAAATTATTCCCTCGTTCCCCCACTACGTCTATATCTTTCAAAATCAAACGTATACCAGGTGTTTGTAAAAATGCCCCAAAGAAAAAATTCCAATAAAAATGACCCATCAACATCAGGCGTTGTTGCCCTCCGAAGATCACCAAGATTTCTTCAAATCGTACTCGTTAATCCTGAAAACCCGATAACCTCTGACCCGGAGCCACGCAATGCTGAAACGTTGTCTCAGACCTCAAATCAGAAAAGCAGTAATCTTTTTTCTTATTTTTTTATGTATTTATTTTTGTAATTTATTGATCATATTTTAGGAAATTTAATTGAGACTAACTAACCCTAATAAGTGTAATTAGCATATCTATTTTATCTGCATTGTTAGTTTTTGACCGATGGGTCGGCCCGTATCAGCAGTTTCTTACAACATATTTGATTTGATTATTAATTTGGCCGTTTCATATACAAATCTAGTATCTTTTTTTTAAAAAAATAAAATAAATTATGTGGTAATAATTTGTAATTTAATTTTGTATTAGGGGAATTGGAGAGGCGGGTAACACGTAGGACTAGTGGATTATTCGGAAATATGAGCAATGGTTGTTCATCTAGTGAACAGATAACCGAAAAGGACATGAATAAATCTAAAAGGTCTAAAGGCCGGCTGCCACAGAATACGGTAAAAGAGAGTAAGAAAAGTAGGGAGAATAATGTTGATGATCTTATACACGAAGGGGGTTTGTTGATAACTGAAAAGCAGGTTTTGGATGAAGAGTTATCAGGAAAATATGTAAATAAGTGTATGAATGAAGTTGATGTTACCACTGCTATGGTGGTACATGAGGGGCCGATAAATGTGATGGATGTTAACAAAATGAGAAAGAGTGTCGGGGTTAAAAGAACACGAAATGAGTTTGAGAATAGCATCGGGTTGGCTCAAGATTGGACTAAAGAGCAGGAATTGGCGTTGGAGAGAGCTTACCAAGAAGCAAAGCCCACCCCACGGTTTTGGAAGAAGGTTTCTAGGATGGTAATAAACTACCCCTTATAAACTCTATGTCTACTGCGTAATATCACAAAAGTTTTGATCTTGCTTTATTTCATGTGCTTTTGACAATGGCCAACTCAATTGTGTTTTCTGCATATGATCATAAATTCATATTTAGCATCTTTTGAGGTTTAATTTTGCTACTAATGTATGTGTTTTAGGTGCCTGGAAAATCTGCACAGGAATGTTTTGACAAAGTACACAGTAGTCATTTAACACCACCACAACCTCGTATGCATGCTAGGCCTAGAGTATTAAAAAGTTTACAGAACTCTTGTCTTGTTGCAAATAAGTTGCTCAACGCATCAAGTCCTGCAGCTAAAAGGCCTAGATACCATAAGCAGAAGAGTCATGTAGTTCAGAGAACCATAAGACATATGATACAAAATCAGTATAAAGTGGAACAGGAATCTGCGGCTGATCTGTTTTCAGTTTTGGAGCCCACATTCGCCGAATCTGTAAATGGTAATCGGATGTTTACCACACCTGATCGTAACCCGAACGAAGTACTCAAAAGGTGTCAAGAAAGATCTTCTACAGCCCATAAAAAGAGTGTTTCAAAATTTAGTAGTTTGTACGGAGCCACACTCGCGAGTCCTCCTGTTCTAAAACCGGTTAAAAACAAAGTGTTGCATGAGAAATATATCGACCAGTTGAACTGCAGAGAAGCTACGAGGAAGGCAGCAAGTGAAAAGGCGGAAAAGCACGATAAAAATCTAGGGATGAAACAAGAGAGCTCCGCAGAGAGAAAGATTGCAATGAAAGCAGCAAAAAACGCTCTGGTTTTTAGTGCAAGGGATGCTATCAATGAGTTCCAGCATCAACAGGCGGCAGCTTTGAACGACCTTTTTGATTATGAGAGTGGTACAGATTCTGACAAGGATGACAGTGAGGTTTTTTTATGACTGCTACTGTCCAGATTACAGCTGAAGTTTTTTCTTTTCAAGTGAGTTCTTGTTTACATTGCTTAATATCTGAAACAAGATTTTAACTGTGCATAATCGAGTTGAAATAAGTGATCATTTGAAGTGTTACAATTGTTGTTTTTGTCCTAATTAGTCTGGGTGTCTCAAATCTGTGTTTCTTCTTGAAGCTCTATATAGTCTTTGCGTTGCAACCATCCCTATAATATACTGTAAATGACCTGTTATTTAAGAAATCAATTGAGATGTTTCTTGTATTTGTCTTCACTATCTGAATGTAAATTACTTTACCCCCACATTAAAACAATAAAACATGACTATTTGTTGTGATAGTTGATTAAAATGACTATTTTTGTTCTATAGGAAGATTTTATATAACTGAATTAACATTATACATACTTTATAACATGTTTACTACTAACCATTATTATATAATCAATGTTTTATGGTAACAACCTTTTTATTGGACTAACGCAATACCTGTCCTTAAGGCAGGGTAAATATATTAGTTATAGGCTAAGTAAAATGTGTAATATTGTCTTATCGTTTGTATCCAACTGAAGTGTACTGATAAGGATGTTTTACAATGATGGAAGCGCTAAGTGTCAAGCTTTTAGAAGCTAAGCAATTGAACGAATTAGATATGTGCATACAACAATATAGATGAGTGCTAAGCAACTTTAGGCATATAAAAACAAGGAATGTAAATATATGATATGTACATAACCATAGTTGAGGGAGCACAGAAAGGAATATTAACAACTAGAAGCTGTGCCCCTTTGCTTGATATCACCCAAAACAAATCTTGAGTTTATCTTGCCCTTGGGTGTACAGACAACTTCCTGGAAGACATCACACTGTTTATACAACAAATACACACTTGCTTATTCTTGACACACATCAATTATATGCAAATTTCTTCAAAATGAAAGCCTAGTTTCTGGCTAGAAATTTGCCTGATGAACAGATCTCTTATGCATGAGCTGCTACTGGCAATGGTTGTTCATCATTGCAGGGACCTCCTGAGATGTTATCGAAACCACCACTTTGCAACATACTTCCACAGCCACCTCCACATCCCCCACCACAACCACCACAGCCACCACTTTTAACCATGTTTCCACAACCGCCTCCACATCCGCCACAACCACCACCACATCCACCGCCACAACCGCCTCCACATCCACCACTTTTCACCATGTTTCCACAACCACCTCCACATCCGCCACAACCACCACCACATCCACCGCCACAACCGCCTCCACATCCACCACTTTTCACCATGTTTCCACAACCACCTCCACATCCCCCCCACAACCACCACAGCCACCACTCTTAACCATATTCCCACAACCACTACCGCATCCACTACCACATCCACCGCTTGCTAACTCGTCTTTATAACCTTTACCCAAGTCTGGTATTGCCATATTTATTTTAGCAATTTCAGCATTGAAGTCTATTTCGTTAGCCATAACTTCAGTCTCCTTTATACTTTCACCATCATTTCCTTCCTTCCCCAGAATGTTAAACACTATGAAAGCAGACATGATTCCAGGTAACGCAAACCATGCTTCTTGTAACTGTTAAAATAAAAAAAGAATGAGTAAAACGTATCAGTAATAAGTGTTCGGTTCCAGCCAAGTAAAACTTTCAAAAGTTAATTTACCATCAAAATCCCAGATTTGATGTTGAACAATGCTACCGCTTTTCCATATGGGTACTCTGCAGAAAACTCGACTGCTGTCATGAAATTATGTTTGTGTGTTTGCCTTTCATGGTGGTTGACTTCATACTCCAGCTTTCTTCCAGGAATCAATTTAACCTAAATGAAGTTTCACCATAGGGTCAGAAGTTATATGTTGTCTGGACCTTTTTCATGAAAATAGTTGATATAAATAAAGACTAAAATTTATTCAGCAACTCAAGCAAGTGATTCTTACGGTGTGAGGGCCGCTGAGCAGGAGATTGACATCTGTGTCACCGTTCTTCTGAACTTGAAGGGACCATAGAGAATCCATCAAAGACCATCCCGACCCAAGAAACTCGCCAAGAACAACTGTCTCCCCTTCTCTTGTAATGCCGATTACCTCCTTTCTCAATTTTCCATCCATCGTTTCAATTCCTTTCATCTCCCTGTATAACAAGCCAGCAATCCGAGTAGCTTAATACATTATCCTAATTAACAAACTATAAATTTGGTCAAATACCTCATTTGTAGGCCAAGGATTTCATTGCCACTTCTATCTGTAACCTGTGTGCAGTCCTTTAGTAATGGGGACCTGCACGCTATCTGGAGTACATGTGGTGCTGGGATTGGCACAGTACATGAGGCTGCTACTCTTAAACGAATAGGGTCAGAAAAAATAGTGCCAGAATTTGGAACCAAATCCAACCATTTGTCTACAGATAGATTGGAGACCAAGTCTTTCAAAGAGATAAAACAGCGACCCAAAGTTTTGGCCGGGTTGGATAATGGTAAGTTGGAAGGGAAATCAGATACAAGTTCAAACAAAAGAGATCCAGTAGGTTGACAACGGAATGTTGCAACCTGCTTCTTCCCAGATTCAGACTGGATATCAAGTTTTTTCTTGAAATCAAAGATATCATCAGGCTGTGATTTACGTAAAAAGGCCCCAACTTTTTTCTTGTGGGTCTCTGGCAAGTTTTGGATATCCACAATTTCCAAAACAACCTGCAGTAACACAGTTCAGCTATTAGTAAACTGGATAAGTTTTGAAATAATCTTCAAGTTATTATATGTACGGGAAATACCTCGATAACATTTGTTTTAGGAAGATTGACTAATTTCTGAAACTGATTAGTTGAATTAGTCTTCTTTGCGACCACTTTTGGTATGAAAGGAGTGGTGGTGAGTGGAGAAGGTGTACCTCTATACATTGCCCCTGCTCTCCAATATCTTGAACCAAACAACCTCTCCCATTGTTTGGTAGTATTATAAAACCCGACATCTAGCTTCTGACCCTTGTCTCGGTTTTGGTCGGTGTCATCATGTTCCAGAATTTTACCAAGCAAGTCCAATAAGTCGTTGCAGTAAGAAGCAGGGTGTAGCTGGTGTGTATGCCAAATTAAGTCAATGTCATATGTCGGAACGCAAAAACATCTTATGGATCGTTCCTTATTTCTCTTAATTAGATGTAGAAAACCTTTGTATCTGGCTACAGCTGCTTCAAGAAATTGATGATTGTTCACATGAGGCCTTGACACCTGTCACACAAGTTATAATTAAAAACTAAATTTAATTATCAAAATGTGAACTCTTGGTGTGGAGTTTACCTGGTAAAAGAATGGCGCCTGTCTTTCGATAGCTAAAACCAGATTGTATTTGGTATGTTTTTCAGTTTCGTAGACGTTTGCAGAAATATCTTTTGCATATTCTAAGTTGATGTCATACGGCTCACTGGGATACAGTTTGTTCCATATTTCTTCGGTTTCTTTTGTTGATATTCCTTGAACACAAGAAACAACATTACAGTTGTCAAGAATCCTTCCATAAAACTCTTCACAATCAGATTTGTATCTAACCTGAGAAAAAGACATCAACAACTACAATTTAGTCTCCAAAAACAATATCTTTCTCAAAGGCATCCAAGAGAGTGAAACTTTTGCTGCAGAGCCATAGATGCACTCTCGATAATTCATTAGACATCACAAAATTGTGGGGATTTTTATATGTCAATGTTTTGAATACCAGGGAAGAAAAAGTATATGGTCCTATTTCACTAATGACCAAAACACGCATAGGACACAAACTAATACTTCAATTATGCAACTTAAACTAATTATCCGGAAATCAAGATAATCAATAGAACTCTAAAAATCGAAAAGTAATCACAAACAAAACAACAATGAATCAAAACTTAAGTCAAGTAATCTACCGGGTTGAGCCTGTGACAATGCCAAACCCATTCACAATCAAGAGGAACTACCAATGGTCCTTTACTGACCGAAGACTCTAAATGTTTAGCTAGCAAAGGAAGCCAGCAAGCATTATACCTGAAATCGAGTGTCTCAAGATTGTTATGATAACCAAACGAGAATATTAAACGCAATTACGCAATCTCAGCCAGCAAACCAATAATGTACATGTCAACACTTAACTAAGTTAATATATAAAGTTAGTTGGATTCCGTTTATCTGTCTATGATTTAATTACCGGTAGATGGCATGTTGCAAGGCCGGGCCTTCATAAAGCCAACGGTTTCTGTCTACAGCAGCAAGAAACTGCAAGTGAGTCTTGGCAGCAGCCACAAGATCTTGACTTATCATCATACCTTGTGCTGCACTGCACTCCAATTCTTGTTCCATATATTTTTGACTTCCCCTGCACCCAGCTACATCACAAACGCATACTGCAACTATTAGGAATTACACGACTTGAAAATTTATCTTGTGAACGTAACACTGAACTACCCATATACAAATACAGAATACCTACATGTGGATTAAGCCGATCACACTTTACTTAAGATTGGTATAGTATTCGTTGCGTTTTCTTAACAACTAGTTAGCATATGAATTTGGTTTTAAATACACAGGAATCTCATTTCAAATGGAACTATTAATATACAAGGCAGTAAAGAAAGTACAAAAGCGAAATTCTTATGTTTTATACTTTCAGTAACAATAATATCTGGATGACATTGATTTACCTGAGATAAAATCAGTTTCAGTGGTGGTTTATGCTATCCTGATACAATATGAAGGATGTAAAATGTACTAACTGTACGTTCAATACATGTACTACTGTCTACTGGTACTTCAACTTACTACGTTTTCTATTTTCTTATAAAAAAAAACAGCCAAACAAATCTTATTGACTTAGATGTAGGTTGGTTAACCCAAAAATCTTTTCATCATCACCTCATGATGTTACCTAATAGTAATTGATATTTTTTTCAAATTTGTTATAACTATAAGCCTATCAAATAAATATAATTTTCATGAGAAATTAAGAAAGCGTAACATTATCTATTTGCTACGCCTTATTCATGCCAAGTAACGAGTGCAAATTCTAGACGTAGCAACTTAATGACAAAAACACACCATGTTTTTGGTCATGTCTAACGCATTTTTATTTGATCAACATAAGAGTTTATACTATAACTAATTTGTAATTATTATAGATTAAGTGCAACATCATTGTCATCTATCATAACATTATTCATAGTCATTCTTCGAGACAATGACATATACCAACCATCCCTAACTTTATCCAATTTGATGCAAATGATTGGTAATTTGAGAAAGATAAGTTGCTCTAGATTTTTTAATATTACATTATGAATTATTTTCCTAAAACATCAAATTAACACATGTGGTTACTTGGGTAAGCTGTTAAAAACATTTTTTTTTTCATTATAGAAATATTCTTAATTTCACGATAATAATAGGAGTTAAACACATGAAGAGGTAAACCATTGTCATCACAAATCACCACACTTGAACAGTGTTGTGGTCATCCTCATCCAGAGTCTTTTGTGGTCATCAGATAACCTGAATATGAAAAATATTATCTGTTTAGTCTAAATTAAACACACAAAAACGAACCATTCCGTTACAACTCGATTTGAACCCTTGAGTAATTATATGTTCAACATTTATTCTAGTTAGAAATGGACAAATGGTTGGTATTACGTAGATTGTATAGCTTAAATAAATGCTTGTTTATGATTGCAAAGTACCAAAGTCAGATTATCAGAGGTTGCTTGAACGTACAAACTTTTCCAACAAATATATTATCCTGCGATATTGGATTAAATATTTTTGTGTCAATAACATTACATCATTTTTTTTATATATATTTTGATGATGCAAAATCCGAATCTTCACCAGCATATTCGAATTCCATTAACCACTTTTGTTCTATTTGTATGAGGTAAATGATAAATGAAAACAAGAGAAAATAAATTACACTATTATTTCACCAATGTTGCCAATGGCTAGTGACATTTTATGGTTGGATAAGGCCCAGGAACAATAAGGTTATGGGTTCGAATCTCACAAAAGGGGTTTTCTCATATTTATTGAGTTTTTACCTGAATTAGTGTAATGACATTATTGCCTAGTAGGGATATGATCGGGTAGTACCCTAGTGGCACGATGATACTCCAATGGCCCGTCAGTGATACGAAACTTACCATTGCAAAAAAAAATCGCCCATGTTAAACCCAACCCGACAAATCATAATGTGACACATCAACTTCATCGGAGTCTCCCCTCTTATACCACCAACACCAACTATCACTGCCACCATGCCAAAAAGCGTCGCAAGCTATTCGCCGTTTTGGCTTTGCACGAATACAAGGCTTATATGTTAGTAACTGCAATTAATGGACACTGATCTTATAGCAGCAATGAGTGAATTACTACAACTGAACTTCAGCCTGATATTCAACAAGTTAAAAACAAACATTAATAGAATTTTTTTTTAATAATATGGTAAACACAAATCTAACAATAAAAGTTACACAGTATCTTATATTACATTCGTCAATTTCGATCATAAAATGGTCAAACTCCTCTTCGCTACAAGAGTATTATACATCCTCTTACTAACCTTCCTAATAAACATCACAAAGTCATCTGTTTAGGTTTGTGTCAAGTGTTTTGTTTGCAGGGTTGATAGACCATGATATTTATTGGCATTTAAAGACCTATGACTTTATAAGGTTGGCCTAATGAGTAAGACTCGGATCTTGGTTTAAGAGGTCAACCGAATCTTAAGGCTATTATCCACTTCTTAGGAATCACAAAGCTTTGGCTGTAACTCCTAGAGTTGGTTTGGCCATTAAGAAGCAGAGCAGGTGGTTTTAAATGGACTAGTAAGGCCAATGGTTCCGGATATCGTTATTAAAAACAATAAAGGACACTGTATAGAAATTTCCATTGACCTGAACAAGAGGCTGGTTACAGTTGTTCGGATCAACAATCACATACACAATAACAGTTGGAAAAAAATACATTCTTCATCCATTTGCCATTATTAACGATTGATGCTAAGAATTTTATATCTCGAGATATTTCATAAATTTATAGAAAGACATTGTCATTTATATATAATATAGACCCAGAAAAACAATAGCAAGATATGATAAACTATCAACCTAGCTATTCTAGCTCACAATGTAACTACATGCTTACAAAATTTGTATATCCTATATCCACCCCATACAGGCCATATCAAATATAGAATACAATTCTAGTGAGTTCTAACCAATAATCACAGATGATAAAGTGTTCATGGGAACAATAGTACCTCAGTCTTCTTCTTCTTCGTCTTCTTCTTCTCCTGCTGCATTGGTGTCTTTATTGGCTTCTGAGGTTTCCTTTTCCAAATACTCTTCTTCAATTGTTTCCTTGAGAATGGAAAGTCTTTGAATGGCCATCGGTAGGCTCATCTCCTTTGCTTCCTCAATACCAGTATCTTCTTTATGAAGTTGGTACGCATCAAGCATGATTGTAATCCACTTGTGCAGCTCCTTTGGGGTTCTGCGCCAAACACGAAACAAAATAATAATATCAATGTTAATTTTGCAGTTAATAAATTAAAAAATTTTCTTAGCAGGATGGAGGGTGGTTTACGTGTATATTGCATTAGGATCCCTGGCTGCGTTGTCTTTACCAGGGGAGAAAGCTGTTGCTAATGCTGAAAAACGCTCTTCAGGGTCAGTGAAGTTGAGCAGATACTTGAGTAGCTTTATTTCTTTTGGTGCTATACTCTTTAGACTTTTCTTTGTGGCTTTATATAACTCGTACATTATTGCTTTAACCTAAAAGTTCAATGTCAGAAGGGTTGGACTCTTTCTAGAATAACCATAGAGTAAATAAAAAAAAGTTTTCAACTTTACCTCATTTTTCATGGTAGGGGAGTCTTTTGCTGAAGCCCAAGCACTATTTATCAATAGAATTAAAGAGGAATCGAGTTCTTTTGCCTTTGCAAGGCTTTTAATCTTGGCACATGCTGCTTCTATAGAAGGTGAGTCTAAAATATCCTCAAATTTGGCTTGTGCATCATCTAACGTGTCAACGGTTTCTAATGTGTTGTCATAAGCACTTACTGCAGATAAGCATCTAGCTGAAAGCCTTGCAACAGCTGCTTAAACACACAGAGAAGTAATATAAGAAAAGTACAGCACAAATTTGGTGCTTCTTCATGAATCATGCACACACACATACATTCCCATCTGCCTAGTGATAAAAAAGAAACTTGCGTTTCTTATTGTTGATATAGGCTCAATTTTATTATCAACAAGTATAGCTGATTAAGATGGAAACATATAGGGCAGAACAAGATATTAAAGGTATATTACCGTCACGGTCCTCCAAACTGTCATGTGTTTGTTGAACGACATTCAAATAACGAAAGAAGTCCTCTGTAAAGTCCCTACGCCGCTTAGTAACTATAGCATTTATATCCATTGGGCTCTCTTCTACCTGCTTAAGAAGTTCGGCGTGTTTCTCCATTTCATCATCAACCTGCAAATTCATCATTCTTTCAAAACACTACAATTATCTTATGCATCATATACAAGTATGACCCAATCATATTCTGTGGTTTGAAACAAGACACTTAAGAGTGATTTCAAAATCCAAAGTTCGGCGTGTTTCTCCATTTCGCCATTTTTTTCTGAACTCCAAAACTCAATGCCATTAAGCACATTCCAAAAGTTCTCAATGGTTCTTTAGAGAATTAGAGAAATTTTCTTAAAACTGCATTTACAACAAGCACCTCTACCCTCCAACGGTGCTTTAAAAAGTGCTTATTTCAATATAAAAGCAAATAAGCACTAGTGTTCTTTTTCATCCAAACACTCCAAAATCACTTAAAAAAAACCCGGTCCCAAATAACCTCTACACGCAACCCAATTTTTGAATTCCCGCTGCATTTAGCTAAAATCAACTATCAATAATTCAACTTTTTAACAATTCTATACACTTAACTTATACTAGGCAACAACAATAGTAAGAAAAAAAAGAAGTTTACCCTTTTAACATCTGCAGCCAGTGTGACCAACCGTTGCTTCAAAGTGAAATCATTTTCTTTATCAGCTAACGATTGACACCGGTTATAAAAGCTATCGCGATATTTATTCCAATCTTGTCTAAAAATCAAGTAATTCATCCAATCTTTAGGCTTGGGCTTTTCATTAAGAAATAAATCAATCATTTTATCACAAAACTTAGTCATTGTATAACCTTCAGCTATTTCAACTTCTTCTCCTTCTTGTTCTAGTTCATTTATAAATGGTGCAGTACTTGAATTGCCACATAATAATATCTCTATACAATAAAAAAAACATATATAATCAAAATTTAATAGATAAAAAAAAATGCATTTTGCTAGGGCTTTAGTTAACATAAACTGTTGCACATAAAATTAACCACACCTAAAAATAATTATGCCCACCAAGTACTAAGATTTTACTGCTTGTATAAAAATTCATATATATATTAAAATGAGGGAACTTACTGGGTGTTTGGAATCTTGTGAGTTTGGTGAACAGGGGTTTATTATTATAATAAGAGGATGGTGATGATGAGGAGGAAAAGAAAAGGGTGTGAGGGGAAATTAAGAGGAATTCAGAGCTGAATGAAGTGGCTGTGGAGATTGAAGACAGTTGTTGTAGGTTGTTCATGTTTGTTTCAGCTTGTTTGTTGGTTGGTGGGGATGTTTTTGTTTTTGTGTTTGTGAAAAGAGGAGGAGGAGGATGATATTTGGTTGAAGAAACTGATATGTTTGGATAAAACCTCCTTAAAACCCAGTGCTACTGTCACATTTCCTGTTTTGCCCCTCTAATCAAGACTCAAGAGGATTTCTATTTCCTTGGATAGATTCAAAACATATGTTTTATTTATTTTAGATTTTATGATAAATTATAAAATTTTGCCTAACTAAATAAATTGATAACATATAAACAATCATATAATAACATATTTAAAAATATTCAATATCACTATACAATGATGAAAAAAATAATAATACCTGATATTAAAAAAAAAAAATCAATAAAGAATATAAAGAAAGACTCCTCATGGCTAAGAATGTACAAGAAACAAGTGGATTTAAGTATCATGCAGGTTGTGATGGTTTAAAGCTTACCCATCTATGTTTTGCTGATGATCTATTGGTACTGGAAGTGTGGAATCAGTTGAAGTAATTAAAAAGTCTCTGATGGAATTCAGCAATGTGTCTGGATTAATACCAAACATGAACAAAAGTAGTATATTCTTTGGGAACATTGATAAAGGAGTGCAAGAAAGGCCAAGTTGGGAGTACCTTTATCTACTAAAAGGTTAAGTCTAATTGAGTGTAAGCAGGTGGTTGATAAAGTCAAGAGTAGAGAGTGCAATTGGAAAAACAAGTCCCTCTCGTATGCAATTAATAGCTGCAGTTGTATCATCAATGCAAGTGTATTGGGCATCAGTGTTCCCAATCCCTACTGTAAGATTGCTAAAGGAAAGGCCAAGGTTGCTTGGAAAAATGTTTGTAGGCCAATGGGGTTTGGGATTAAAGTGAGTGGAATGAGGCTTTACTTACAAAAAACATTTGGAATATTGTTACTAAAAAGGAAAGCTTGTGGGTACATACTGTTAAACTCAAAGGGAGAACTTTATTGGAGTTAAGAGAGAAAGCTAAATCCCATATTAGACATAAAGTGGGAAATGGTAACAACACCTCTGTTTGGTATGATTGGTGGATCAATAATGGGCCTTTATGTAATATAATCAGTAGGAGAAGTATCTATTATGCAGGGCTTGATACTGATATGAATGTGGCTAATATGTTTGATAATGATGGGTGGAAGTGGCCTGCTGAATGGATTGATCAGTACCCGTTTATAACAGAAATTCCTATTCCAGATAATATAGTTAGAAATGATAGAGTGGCGTGGAAACAAAACGATGATAAGGAAGTAGAGTTTACTGTTAAGAATGTATGGGAGGATTATAGAGAGAACGCTGCTGCCAAAGTACATTGGAGCAAACTAGTTTGGTTTTCACAAGGAATACCTAGTCACATGTTTATCATGTGGATGGCTGTGCAAGGAAAGCTGCAGACTCAAGACAGAATTATGGTGTGGAATAAGGATGGTATCTCTGTAAAGCTTGTATGGACTCTCATGACCACTTATTTTTTCAGTGCAAATTTTCAAAGAAGGTGTGGGAAGAAATGCTAAAGAGTAGTTCGGTTTCAAGAATATATGGTGATTGGGAGAACATTGTGGCCATAATGTCATCAAAGTGTAAGAGTAATGCAGTAGCTAATGTTGTGGGAAGACTAATTTTGGGATAAACTGTCTATTACATTTGGTAGGAAAGGAATAGAAGAATGTTTTGTGGTGAGGAAAGAACTGAGAATGTTGTTATTGAGAGTATAAGTGAGGCTATAAAATTGAGGCTTATGGGGTTGAAGGTTAGGAAAACTGAACATGTTATTAGGGAATATGAGAAGTGGGGTATTCAACCAAAGTTTGTAGGATAAGAGTAGGCTAAGTATGTCGGATGCGTGAGGTATGCATTAAGGGCTGAATAAGGCTGCTCATGGTTAAATGGGTTAGTTTCTGTTCTGACTTGGAGAGGTGGAATCAGAAGGATGATGTGTATCAGATTTTGTATTTGTAGTCATTAGAAAAGTAATTGAATTCTGGTATTCTAGTTTGATAGAAGTAGCAGTATTAGTCTTGGAATGTTCAAGGCTCATGTAAATATTAATTGTACATGTTTGGATGTTAATATATAAGTTCACCCTTTGGAGGAAAAAAATAATATAAAGAAAGACTTTGGTAAAAGAAAAATATATAAAAGTTATACGTATGTAAAAATTTACATTTAATCAAACAATATATGTGTATCTAAAAAACATCAAGTATAAAGCATAATTTATACTTTTAGCTAAAGGAAAATGTTAAATCAAAATCCCATATATAGCTAAAAAATCATATTTGTTTATATTACAAAAAATAATCAGTTAGATAAATAAATTATCATCTTGAAAAAAATCTTATACGATTATACATGAAAAAATGTCACTTTTAAACAGATATAATAAAATGAATATCAAAAATTTAAAACACAATCAAATATATATAAAAATAAACTTTACCCAATTAAAATCACAATCGTTTTTGAGCCGATTTTACTTTTCATAATTTATAGTTTTTTTACGAAAAAAATGAAGGTTTGATAGAAGCTAAATGAGCTAAATATATTTACTTCATAGTGGTACCAGTTTTAGGTTTGATAGAAGCTAAATGAGTTTGTCATATGTACCTAGTTTGTATCTAATATCATGTATGGTCAATTGAAGCAACATGCTTTTAAATAATAAGTCCTCAAAGAGAAGTTGGCTATATATGTTTTTTCTAGCAACAATAAATTTAACTATTACATATGAGAGCCTAGCACAAACTGCTTACCTCTGCAAACTGTGGAATACTAATACTAATAATGAAGATTGAACTTCAAATTATTTAACCACGGTGAATAGGCTTCTTTCTACGATTCCCAGATGGACGTTTGCTCCAAAGAACCTGTCCATCAATGGCGGTTTGGTTTCTATCATCGAGCCGCTTCCATGTTCTAATAGACTTGACTCCACCCCAATCACCATGTGACCCCTTTTCTAAAGAAACTACAACGACCCGAGCCCTTCTTGACCATCCAGCTTTCCCATATGCATGATATCCAAACCCGCCAGCATAACAAAGATGAATTCCAGTTAACTCTCCGCAGAAGTCATTAATGTGATCGTGTCCTGTGAAAACAGCCTTCACATCACCTGCTTCAGCTAACGTTGTAAAGAAGCCTGAGTTCACAGAAGCAGAGCTTATCCCTTCTTGTCTCACACCTGTAAAGTTTGATCGATCAAAGTATGAATACTCGGGCAATGGGATATGGAAATAAGCAAGACCGGGAGCTTTTGATGTCTTTTGTAGCTTTTTAGATGTTTGTTGAAACCAAAACTGTTGAGACGGTTTAATCCATCCATAACCAGGAATCGAAGGGACAGTAGAGTAGTCACCACTGTCAAGAAAATATAAGTTCAGGATTGATTTGTTCATCAAACTCGACCCCTCAACTCCGTGAACTTCAAGATTGTAATTCCCGAAACCATCAATAACATCAACACCAGAAGGATTTAACTGAGCCAATGTGTGTTTCATTCCAACGATGTGTTTCATGACTCCTTCTCTTGACAATGTTGATTCCTGATCATGGTTTCCCAAAACAGCAGCCCATGGGATTCTAGATTCTATAACAGGTGCAAAGGCTGCATCCATGGATGCTGCAGCATCTGTTGCATCAAATCCAAAGATATTATCTCCCGTGAAAACAACAAGGTCAGGTCTCTCAGCTTCAATCATACGGTAAATGAAAACACTGGTATTGAGATCATTGCAATGTGCAAACTGTTGCGGCAACACATCCTCACAAGGAGTCTTTCTGCCATCTGCATAGTGCATGTCAGCCACCTGCAGAATCTTGAACTCGCCCTTTTTTCTATCAAAGCGTAGCTGTTTCACGCCAATACCATTGGATGACCCGATAAAACTCAAAAGGGAGCAGAGAACAACAAGGAGGACGTACAGAACTCTCAACATTGTTGAAGAGAAGGAACTTTCTGATTGGGAAACTGTTTAAAGACTGTATGCTGATATTTTGGAAATTTCCCTGGATATGTATAACATCAAGCCAGATCTCATGATTAAAGATGATAAAGTTTAGTAAATAGTCTCGATTTTCTCAGTTTCTTATGCTCAATATTTAGTAAAAAAATAAGATTTTGTTAACTTTAAAAGCCTAGATTGTTTGTAAAAACTGAAACGGTGCATATGCCGGCGATATCTAAGATGCATAAAAGCATATATAGTTTTCCATCTTTGAAAGACAGATAGCTGAAAACTATACAATCATATATGAAACTGAAATATGTCTTCTCTCTTTTCTATGAAAATTCTTCTTTAAGTACCCAACATTAGCATTTTAAAAAAAATTCCTACATTTCCTTAAGAAAATTTCTAAAAATTGTTGGTGGATTTTTGTTTATGGGTGAAAAATTTTCAATGACTGGATATCTCATTCACCTAGTACGAAATCTTTATAAAAGCAACAATTTGACCCTCTATACATCTTGGTTACATGAATTTTAATATGAGATGATACAAAGAGTAATGTTTTCGATTTTGGCAACATTGGAGAATCTGGTTATGAGAGTTCCAAATTCGACTTTGTATTCCATATATATATATTGAACACCCAAAAATAGATAGTTGAAATTTGTTGGTAAGGGGTTCAAGAGATTACAAACGACAATAAGCCTCATGGGTTACAAGTCAGCATAGTCACGACTCACAAATCAAAATTCCAACTCCCTTGGCCCTGCTATCTGGGTCCGGAATTTCAGTGACATATATAGTTCGTATAGGGTACATCCTAACCCATTTCAAGTATAGCCCAAATATCTCAATTACATGAAAATCATTAACATCGAAGCGTCCAATTCATCTACAACTAAACAACTTCTAAATATTGTGTCTACAAACCATAAATAATCAGAAAAAAGTGTTTAATAACTAACTAACTAACTAACTAAGGGGGTGTTTTGAATTGCGTTTGAATGGATTATCTAAATATTGTGTCTACAAACCATAAATAATCAGAAAAAAGTGTTTCACTATAAAAGTGATTATCCACAGTTTTTTTTTTTTTTTCTTTTATCAAAAACGGGTCGAGACATGTTTTTTCAAAAAACAGTTTTGAAAACGCAGTCCCAAACACCTCCTAAATCTCTTCAAGATGAATTATATTTGTTTTACAACAAACTCACTACTACAACTTCCTTTCTAAAAATAGAAAACTTTTGTCACATATGTTATTTGAACTCAAAAAACAAAGCACATTTGAATATGTTTTCAAAACTTTCAGCACCTTTACTTACAAAATCTAAGTCACAAAATAAAAGCCAAGTATTAAATAACAATAATAAAAAAAACTTGCATAATGAACGAGGTTTGATTATAAGCTAAAAGTTTAGATCCAAAAGTAATAATATAAACACAAGAGAGAAAAAGAAACAAGAATCGTACCGCCGGCGGTGGAAGATGCCGGAGCGTTGACGGAAAGAAGCAGAAAGTCGCTGGTTGTGGGGAGCTAAAATAGGAGCAGAGCAACACTGCATTAAATTCTGTTTTTGCTACTACTGCTTTTAACCGATAAAACTATATTTAAATATTCATTTCTTTTTTAAAGATTAGGAGACTCATTGCACGAACATTACATGCACACCCCAAGTAGTTATCTATTAAGTATAACAATATTTAACAATTAACTTACTTATTACAAAAAAAGCATAAAATACAAAATAGGAGTAAATATCCATCTTCAGTCCTTCTCTCCTTCAAATACTTGCACAGCAGGTCCTTCTTTCTTCCTTCCTTATATAAGCATCTTCTTTCCATGATCCAAGCTGCATTCCAACTAAGAGCTTTGATGAATCATCAAGTTGAGAACCTGCACAAACCATTCCAAGTGAGAAATGACACAATTGATTTGATATTTCAACACCCCCCCACAAATTAATTGTGGAAGGGGTCAAACATTCCTAAAAGATTGCAGAATTTGAATGTGAT
>CM067169.1:933423-941627 GCA_034093135.1 Erigeron breviscapus | reverse complement strand
TGGTATAATCGTGCCAACTTCTCAAACCTCTCTAAGTGCTGGTATGGATCCCATTTCCTTTTACCATCAAACTGTTGCTCCTCAATGCTTTTAAGATGATTACCTTTCAGATTGAAATCATGAGCAATGGCTGGAGGTCTTATAGGACTACCACGGTTGGTAGGAATAGTGCGGACCCTCTCACCATAACGTATATCATTCGGATCCCTTTCTTCGTCTCCCATTTCCTCTTCTAACTTGATCTCTAGATTGAAAAACTCGTCTAAATAGAATCCTTCCTCGTCCGAATCAGGAGTGGGTCTAGCAATAGGTGAGAATGGTGTAGGTATTGTGAAGTTAAATCTACGTCTTGTCGGTGTTCTCAAGGGACTATTTAGAGGTAAACCCGAAGACCGCAAGTTCATCAACTAAGAAGTAGACCTGTAAACACAACTAACCAAACACGTCAACTGCACCTGTGATAAGCAAAGAAAAGAAAAAAAAACTAAACTAAACTATTAACGCAAATAACTTCCTCACGCGTGAGGAAGGATCAAACCACCAAATTAACAACTAAAACGGCACACAATCCCCGGCAGCGGCGCCAAAAACTTGATGTGCTAAATCGAGTTTAAAATTTAAAACTAGAAATACCTTGAAACTCACTACTACGCACTATCGGGCAGTGGACCCGATTGTATGCAGTATAGTTAAAAAGTAAGTCCAGGTTCGTTCACGGGGATTGGTTTGAATCAATTGTTTAACAAAGTAGTTTGGAAAAAGGGTGGAACGCTTTGAATCTCTCTTTGACAATTAAATTAAAATAACTTAAAAGACAAACGCGTAAAGGTAAAGGTAAAACTGCAAACAATAATAGTAAAGATCATCCACCTTGACTTTGCTAGACTTCAAACGTGATTGCATTCAATTAAGACCAAATTCATTAAGAGTTGACAAGATAATCGTGAAAGGATAGAAAAAAAAAAAAAAAAAAAAAGAAAAAAAGAAAAAAAAAAAAAAAAAAAAGAATGTTCGCGTGGTACCACCAACCGCTCGCAAATCACCCAAACACCAAAATTGCTAGTTTAATTACCCAAGCCGGTACCACCAATGCCTAGACAACCTTATCAACAATTAGTTTACTTGACTATCAAATTACCAATTGTGCCTATGTGAATTAAAACGTGGTACCACCAACCGTTTCTAAACACGTTGACAAAATTATTCCTTTTATTAAAATGACATTCACTATCATACCATGAACTAGTGATAATTGCTCATAGACAAGCAACCGTTTGAAAATCACATATGTATTCAACTAGTACCACTAACGAAGAACACACATGCCACCAATATCATAATAATAAATATAAAGGAATTAAATCATCAAGATCTCGACACAACGATAATTGAAATCAACTCTTTGAATTAAAACATGTAGCAATCACATCATTCGTCTAGTTTCATCAAGGTGGATGATTGAAATATTAGCCACTCATGATTAAATTGAAATAACAATCAAAGTAAAGGAAGAACATGATGTACCAATCGTTTGAGAAATAGAAATTGCAAGACAATAAAATAGATACGATCCAAGTGGGTGCACGTGAATCTTCAATGAATCAGAAGATGATGAAATCTTGAATTGATCCTTGAAGGTGTTCCTTGAAGTGCAGCTCTTAGAAAGAAGACTTGATAATTTGGGAATTAGGTTTGAAAAACTATTTATACCCCCCTTTAATCTGATGCAAAACTGCCAAAAACCTTTCAGTCCCGCACTCTCACTGTGGCGCAGTGGGCAAATGCACATCCCACTGCGTCGCAGTGCTTATACACTGGTTGAATCCACGCTTTTCAATCCTCTGACTGCGGCGCAGTGGCTAGGTGTGGTTGCCACTGCGTCGCATTATAAATATACTGGTCTCAATGCTCTTTTTCCACTAGCTGATTGCGGCGCAGTGGGCCTGTTCTCCACCACTGCGTCGCAGTACAAAATTACTGGACTGGAGTTGCCTTACCACATAGATGACTGCGGCGCAGTGGACTTGTTCACCACCACTGCGTCGCAGTACAAAAGTACTGAACCGAAGGCTTCACATCAACATATGAAAACCTGCATATCTTTTCTATCTCTTTTCACTCCAATCAACTTCCTGACCTCAAAATTATTCGAAATTGCGCCATACGGACACGTCACCTGTTTAGAACCTGAAACCACTAACAAAACCCATAAACGCGCCAAATGCCAGCAAAATCGACTAAAAACATATAATAAAAAGGCCAATAACGATGTGGGCGATGGGTATAAATTGGTCACATCAACATTCTTACTGAAGTCAAAGACTGAAGTTAAAAGATAGAAGACTGACAAGCAGTGGAGCCCACTGACAGTCTTACCAGATCTCCTGACTGGAGCTTTGTCAGTGTTCTAGACCTTACAAGTCTGAACACTGATTACGAGGAATTGACTTTTTGCCTTTACACACTTTTACACGGACAATCCATTTGTCTATTGATAAAAGTACAATATGTGTGTAAAGGTGGTTGGTTAAAAGGATGACAAGTCACTTCAACATGACTTTATCCTTATACTTTAACCAATGCATTTAAGGAATTAAAGTTGTTTCCTTAAATGCATGCAACCATATTTGTACGGCATAATAAATTCACTGTTGAAATTATTTGCCTATAAATACCAAGTCACATACCTCGTCCAATTTACTTTTTGCATAATTGGTGAATTTGTCTAAATACTCTCGATCGCAACAAGGAATACTTCACAACTTTAAGTGTTTCGATCAAAAGAGAATATTTAGCAAATATAGATCATTTGTAATTCATAGGTTGTTAAGATATTTTGTAATATCTTGGTTCCGAAACAACCTTGTATTTTATTTAACATCATAAATAAAATACACTTGAAAATTACATTGTGTTCCACCTTTACATTATTTATTGCTTTAAGTCTTGTATTACTTTATTTATATACTTGCATTTATATTTAAGTAATACTAGTCCAATCTAGTGCATACTTGACTTGTTGTATTTTACACTAGTGGGTTAAACCATCAAGTGAGGGACTTACATAGGCAGTCATAACTGCTTCAAAAGGCAGCCTATAAGCTGCAATATTCACAAAAGCAGCCACTAAGATGCAAAATATTCACAAATACAGCTTAAAGCTGTAGCAATCAAAATAAATTATCCAACTGCAGTAACCAACTGCAGGCCATCAAAAGAAAACATTCAAAAGTAAAATTGTTCAAACAGCATCATAGGCTGTAAGGAAAAGATAAATTGTTTAAAGAGGAAAAAACGCCACACCAAAGGCACGCAGGCCATGGAATCATCACTGAGGGTCAGCAGCAACTTCAGGTTCGATCGAGTCAGGAGCAATCTTCAACAGGTCATCAACGGCAGCATTGGGGTCAGCAACAACTTTAGACAGGTAAGGAAAGACAGCATCTCTCCACTTCTGTTCAGCGACATCAAGATCATGAGAGGCATTTGCAATAAAATCTCCCCTGCACTGCAAATCACATTTACCCTCAGCAGCAAACTCCTCTAGAACAGTGGACCTCTCATCAGCCCTTTCAGCTGAAGTCACTTCCCCCAAAAGCTACCCACCCTCATCACTATACAACAAAGACCTACCCACATGAGGAATAACCTATGTAACCAACCTAACTCGATCATGTTCCAACACATCAATCTTCTGGCGCAATAACATGCTGCTTTCACACCCTGCATCACACTCTTGTTGCAACTTTAACAAAGCTTCTTCACGAACAGTGGCTGCAACCTCTAAATCACACATATTATCTTGGACAATGTCAGACGACTCGACAGTGGTAACAAACCTGGCTTCCCTAGCCTTCAAATCCTCAACAGTAGCTAACAAAGATTGCACTTCCAAACTTTTAGACCTCAAATCAACAGACATCCTGGTGGCACGCCTCACAATGGCAGTATCAAGGTAGGCATGAAATTGACGATCCTTTTGGAAGACACGAAAGAAAGTTTCATTGTCCATCTTGTCTATCTTCTCCACATCTTTAGAACTTAAACCTTCATTATTCAGCCAGTCATGAATTTCTCGATCATGGGCACCTACAGCCAGTAAAGAGATATGAGCAAACAAAAATAGTTACATACAATACAAAAAAAGAAAAAGAAAAATTATACCTGTCTTTGGAGCAGAGGGCTTCCGGAACTCAGCAGACTTGGTTTCATCCCCAACCTTCCTCTTTTTCAAACGACCTGCAATGGTAGGAGGGACACTAGAGCTAGGGGTATCTTTCTTCTTCCTCTTTTTGTCAGTGGCAGAGACCTCAACAACCTCAACATCAGACATATCAACATTCAGGATGGTTGGATTCACAGCACTTGACACCTCAGGAACCTCGTTACGAACACCAGAAGAACCAGCATTTTGAGAAGGGGTATCAGCAACACCACTCCCCTGTCCCCCAAGACGAGGTACCACAGTCACTTCTTTTACCCCTTTCTTCACAAACTTTCTGAAAGTCATATCTACAAAAGAAAAACATCAAAACCTCAATCAAAAACAAAGGCCAAAAAACCACAAAAATAACAAAAAAAACCAAAAAAAAAAAAAAAAAAAAAAAAAAAAAAAAAAAAAAAAAAAAAAAAAAAAAAAAAAAAAAAAAAAAAAAAAAAAAAAAAAAAAAAAAAAAAAAAAAAAAAAAAAAAAAAAAAAAAAAAAAAAAAAAAAAAAAAAAAAAAAAAAAAAAAAAAAAAAAAAAAAAAAAAAAAAAAAAAAAAAAAAAAAAAAAAAAAAAAAAAAAAAAAAAAAAAAAAAAAAAAAAAAAAAAAAAAAAAAAAAAAAAAAAAAAAAAAAAAAAAAAAAAAAAAAAAAAAAAAAAAAAAAAAAAAAAAAAAAAAAAAAAAAAAAAAAAAAAAAAAAAAAAAAAAAAAAAAAAAAAAAAAAAAAAAAAAAAAAAAAAAAAAAAAAAAAAAAAAAAAAAAAAAAAAAAAAAAAAAAAAAAAAAAAAAAAAAAAAAA
Organism: Erigeron breviscapus; assembly: GCA_034093135.1. Lineage (NCBI taxonomy): Eukaryota > Viridiplantae > Streptophyta > Magnoliopsida > Asterales > Asteraceae > Erigeron > Erigeron breviscapus. Next base: position 936,623 of record CM067169.1, on the reverse strand, counting down.
AAAAAAAAAAAAAAAAAAAAAAAAAAAAAAAAAAAAAAAAAAAAAAAAAAAAAAAAAAAAAAAAAAAAAAAAAAAAAAAAAAAAAAAAAAAAAAAAAAAAAAAAAAAAAAAAAAAAAAAAAAAAAAAAAAAAAAAAAAAAAAAAAAAAAAAAAAAAAAAAAAAAAAAAAAAAAAAAAAAAAAAAAAAAAAAAAAAAAAAAAAAAAAAAAAAAAAAAAAAAAAAAAAAAAAAAAAAAAAAAAAAAAAAAAAAAAAAAAAAAAAAAAAAAAAAAAAAAAAAAAAAAAAAAAAAAAAAAAAAAAAAAAAAAAAAAAAAAAAAAAAAAAAAAAAAAAAAAAAAAAAAAAAAAAAAAAAAAAAAAAAAAAAAAAAAAAAAAAAGAGTAAGAATCGGAAGTAAAAAAAAAGAAGGGAAAATACGATTTATATATGCGGCTGCATGGAGTTTCCAACTGTCAATCAAAGGCCTCGAGATACGCGCTCATCTACCCCCTTAATTAAACTTCAAATCACAATTATATTAGGCGGTTCAGAAAATTTACAAAATACACCCTCGAGAATAAAGAAGTAAGCAGGAGTAGTCCAACGCAATGCTTATTTAGCAAAAATCATCACCTTGGATTGGGAGGCTTGATGATATACCCTCCCAACGGTACGCAGGACCTGTCGCACAAAGAAACAGTAACACGCTGCGATACGAAGGCTTCTCCGTAACGAAGGCCTCTCCGGCACGAAGGGCCCCGCAAAATATAAATAGATAAGAATTGCTTCCCTGTAAAGTCGGGATTCGATCTTATCATAGAAGACCAATAATTATGGAAATGATATTTTCCGGCCTAAGACTTAGGGAAACCCTAAAGAGGCCTACTTGTTCTCCAAGAACATTTCCTCCTATAAAAGGAGGGCCTAAAGACCTTTCAAGGCATTCTACACACACTTGATCACACATAGATCACATACTCGTTCGATTGGCGTAAAGAGGCTTGAACCCTACCTTCGGGGAACCGCCAACGAACGACCCTAAAATACCCATCATCCCATCTTCAACCTAACCCCGGTTCGGTGCACAATCAGAAGGGTGCAAGAATTAGGGGAGGATAGGGTTGGGTTGTCTTGTAGGTCATGGGTCATGGATAGATCCATGGGTTGACCCATCACATAAAGCTAGTCAATTAAACGCCATTTAACATTGTATAACTCAAATAAGTCGGTCAATCGACCACGTTTATCATGTTGCACGTTAATAAATCACAAAACGACTCCAATTATATCATTAATAACATTTTGCTAGTTAATTACACGCCAAGTCAAACGGGTCAAAATACGGATGTTACAGAATAGAGGATGTGATAATTTTATTTTACCCATACATTCAAATGATTTTTTTTACTTTTTTTTCCATTTTTGTGGGTTCTTCATTATCCAAATTTGGCCCATTTTATTTTGTACTGAAGATGCACGAGCAGCAGCTCGGGGTAAGAGCGTAATCGGCACATTTCTTCGGTTTGTCCCATCAGCACTTTTTGGTAAAGAAATCCCCCCACACCCCAACTTTTGGAAAAATGTGGCAAAATTCATTTGGCAAGTAAAATCGGCACTATCACTACTAGAAAATTCAGATTTACCGACAACAGAATATGTCCCAAATCCGTCCCTAAACGTGTTTTTCGACGGATTCTGGCCGACCCTAAAATCGCCCTTGATAATATTTAGCAACGGATATTTTGACGAAGCTAAAATTTGCGACGGCATTTAGACGTAACTTTCCATTGGGAATTTTCCAACGGATTGTTGACGGTCTGAATTAGCAACAAAACTTCGACGGGTGAGTTAGCGACGGACGCACTTTGGGAAGGACTTTCGATGAAAATTTTGCGACAGATGGACGACGAAATTTTTACAACGGATTGCCGACGGATTGTTGTTGACAACATTATTGGATACTCCATACTGAAGCTATCGCTAAAGATTTAATACTAAACATATTCACCAATCAAGCAAATAAAAATTAATACAAATAAGTAGAGTTAGAAATTCTAATCAATCATTATCATTAACAAATAAAATCAATCTTTACAACGAATGTACCATCTAAATCCCATTTAATTTAATCTTCATACAACCACAATCTTTAATTTCCTTTTTTTTGACCATTCATAATCATCTTTTCAGATCTATAAAAAAAGAAAAAAAACAAAGAGTATTTACAAATAGCTCTTATAATCCAAAAACCGTAAATCTTCAACACGCCATGTGTTCCTCGTAAATGTTGACAAGCTTTACACCACCTCTGCGAGCCAATCGGCAGATAGCATTGTTGGTCCCATGGATGTTGTCAAGGAAGACCTTATGATGTCGTTTTGCTGCTACCTTTCCCAATCCTTTACCTCCCATAATCTTGCTTTCTATTTGGATTTAGAATGAAGAAGTTTGAGAGAACTCGTCTTTCCCATTGTTTTGGCTGGAGGGTTTTGGCCGGAAAGGATGATTGAATCCATGATTTTCAGATGAAGTAAATACAATGAGAAGATGAAGTTTTAAAAATAAAGAGATTGAAAGGTATTTGTGGCAGATATTGAGAAGAGAGGGATAATATACACATATAATAATGAGATATACACAAATGAGAAATTCGATAATTTGTGGGTAGTGGGTTCCTTTTATTAAATTCGATACACGAGGCCAAAGCAGATATGGTCAAGGGTTCTGTTTCTTCCTAGCCCCAGTTAGCTTCCAAATCCCACGCAACTCAGGTGGTGGCTTTTTAGGCCTCTTCAATACTACAAGTTACATAGCTTCATTACAAAACCAAATGATAGTCATCGAGTTTGATTCTTACTGGAACTAGGAATGGGATCCTCCAAACGAACGTGGTGATCATGTAGGTATCAACAAGAACTCGCTTTCTTCTGCTAATTACACTTCTTGGAATGCTAGTTTACACAGTGGAGACCCTGCAGATGCCTGGGTTTCTTACGATTCTGCCACTCAAATGCTAAACTTACGGTGGAGCTACGGTGCTCAAAATGATTCTGATACACAAATACAAGCCTTTCATATCAAGTCGACCTCCGGGAAGTTCTTCCTGAGCAAGCAATAGTCGGCTTTTCAGCAACTACTGGTTGTGAAGGAATAAACGCGAGAAGTATCCTTCAAAACTGGGAGTTTAATTCAACCTTGCAAATGAAGGAAAATAATGAAGG
>CM067169.1:900923-928423 GCA_034093135.1 Erigeron breviscapus | reverse complement strand
TATCCGAAAATTCGGATATCCGACTTTGATATCCGGATTTCATATCCGAACATATATCCGAAATTTCGGATATCCGAAATTTCGGATATCCGAAATCGGATATCCGAAATTTCGGATATCCGAAATTTCGGATATCCGAAATTTCGGATATCCGAAATTTCGGATATCCGAAATTTCGGATATCCGAAATTTCGGATATCCGAAATTTCGGATATCCGAAATTTCGGATATCCGAAATTTCGGATATCCGAAATTTCGGATATCCGAAATTTCGGATATCCGAAATTTCGGATATCCGAAATTTCGGATATCCGAAATTTCGGATATCCGAAATTTCGGATATCCGAAATTTCGGATATCCGAAATTTCGGATATCCGATTTCGGATATCCGAAATTTCGGATATCCGAAATTTCGGATATATGTTGGATATAAATTCGACTATCCGAAATTTCGGATATCCGAAAGTTTCGGATATCCGAATTTCGGATATCCGAAATTTCGGATAGTGAATTTTATCCGAAATTTCGATATCCGAAATTTCGGATATCGAAATTTCACTATCCGAAATTTCGGATATCCGAAATTCGGATATCCGAAACTTTCGGATATCCGAAATTTCGGATATCATTTATATCCGAACATATATCCGAAATTTCGGATATCCGAAATTTCGGATATCCGAAATCGGATATCCGAAATTTCGGATATCCGAAATTTCGGATATCCGAAATTTCGGATATCCGAAATTTCGGATATCCGAAATTTCGGATATCCGAAATTTCGGATATCCGAAATTTCGGATATCCGAAATTTCGGATATCCGAAATTTCGGATATCCGAAATTTCGGATATCCGAAATTTCGGATATCCGAAATTTCGGATATCCGAAATTTCATATCCGAACATTCATATCCGAAATTTCGGATATCCGAAATTTCGGATATCCGAAATTTTCTAAAAGTTTGGATAGTTCGGATAGTTCGGATATCCGATTTCGGATATTGAAATCCACTATCCGAAATTTCGGATATCCGAAATTTTGGCGGATATATAAACGTATACAATAACCTATACATATATTTTGGCCGGATATATAAACGTATACAATAACCTATACATATATTTTGGCCGGATATATAAACGTATACAATAACCTATACATATATTTTGGCCGGATATATAAACGTATACAATAACCTATACATATATTTTGGCCGGATATATAAACGTATACAATAACCTATACATATATTTTGGCCGGATATATAAACGTATACAATAACCTATACATATATTTTGGCCGGATATATAAACGTATACAATAACCTATACATATATTTTGGCCGGATATATAAACGTATACAATAACCTATACATATATTTTGGCCGGATATATAAACGTATACAATAACCTATACATATATTTTGGCCGGATATATAAACGTATACAATAACCTATACATATATTTTGGCCGGATATATAAACGTATACAATAACCTATACATATATTTTGGCCGGATATATAAACGTATACAATAACCTATACATATATTTTGGCCGGATATATAAACGTATACAATAACCTATACATATATTTTGGCCGGATATATAAACGTATACAATAACCTATACATATATTTTGGCCGGATATATAAACGTATACAATAACCTATACATATATTTTGGCCGGATATATAAACGTATACAATAACCTATACATATATTTTGGCCGGATATATAAACGTATACAATAACCTATACATATATTTTGGCCGGATATATAAACGTATACAATAACCTATACATATATTTTGGCCGGATATATAAACGTATACAATAACCTATACATATATTTTGGCCGGATATATAAACGTATACAATAACCTATACATATATTTTGGCCGGATATATAAACGTATACAATAACCTATACATATATTTTGGCCGGATATATAAACGTATACAATAACCTATACATATATTTTGGCCGGATATATAAACGTATACAATAACCTATACATATATTTTGGCCGGATATATAAACGTATACAATAACCTATACATATATTTTGGCCGGATATATAAACGTATACAATAACCTATACATATATTTTGGCCGTATATATAAGCGTTGAAAGTATGTTGGAAGTAGAAGCCTAAGTGTTTTAGTCTCATTGCCGGATATCCTAAGTGTTTTGGTTAAATGGTCGGATGTTGTATTCTGACTGTCATATGCTGTCAGATGTGGTATTCTGACTATCTTGAAATAAAAGTATTGTTAGATGTTGTATTCTAACTGTCATATGCTGTCAGATGTGGTATTCTGACTATCTTGAAATAAAAGTATTGTTAGATGTTGTATTCTGACTGTCATATGCTGTCAGATGTGGTATTCTGACTATCTTGAAATAAAAGTATTGTTAGATGTTGTATTCTGACTGTCATATGCTGTCAGATGTGGTATTCTGACTATCTTGAAATAAAAGTATTGTTAGATGTTGTATTCTGACTGTCATATGCTGTCAGATGTGGTATTCTGACTATCTTGAAATAAAAGTATTGTTAGATGTTGTATTCTGACTGTCATATGCTGTCAGATGTGGTATTCTGACTATCTTGAAATAAAAGTATTGTTAGATGTTGTATTCTGACTGTCATATGCTGTCAGATGTGGTATTCTGACTATCTTGAAATAAAAGTATTGTTAGATGTTGTATTCTGACTGTCATATGCTGTCAGATGTGGTATTCTGACTATCTTGAAATAAAAGTATTGTTAGATGTTGTATTCTGACTGTCATATGCTGTCAGATGTGGTATTCTGACTATCTTGAAATAAAAGTATTGTTAGATGTTGTATTCTGACTGTCATATGCTGTCAGATGTGGTATTCTGACTATCTTGAAATAAAAGTATTGTTAGATGTTGTATTCTGACTGTCATATGCTGTCAGATGTGGTATTCTGACTATCTTGAAATAAAAGTATTGTTAGATGTTGTATTCTGACTGTCATATGCTGTCAGATGTGGTATTCTGACTATCTTGAAATAAAAGTATTGTTAGATGTTGTATTCTGACTGTCATATGCTGTCAGATGTGGTATTCTGACTATCTTGAAATAAAAGTATTGTTAGATGTTGTATTCTGACTGTCATATGCTGTCAGATGTGGTATTCTGACTATCTTGAAATAAAAGTATTGTTAGATGTTGTATTCTGACTGTCATATGCTGTCAGATGTGGTATTCTGACTATCTTGAAATAAAAGTATTGTTAGATGTTGTATTCTGACTGTCATATGCTGTCAGATGTGGTATTCTGACTATCTTGAAATAAAAGTATTGTTAGATGTTGTATTCTGACTGTCATATGCTGTCAGATGTGGTATTCTGACTATCTTGAAATAAAAGTATTGTTAGATGTTGTATTCTGACTGTCATATGCTGTCAGATGTGGTATTCTGACTATCTTGAAATAAAAGTATTGTTAGATGTTGTATTCTGACTGTCATATGCTGTCAGATGTGGTATTCTGACTATCTTGAAATAAAAGTATTGTTAGATGTTGTATTCTGACTGTCATATGCTGTCAGATGTGGTATTCTGACTATCTTGAAATAAAAGTATTGTTAGATGTTGTATTCTGACTGTCATATGCTGTCAGATGTGGTATTCTGACTATCTTGAAATAAAAGTATTGTTAGATGTTGTATTCTGACTGTCATATGCTGTCAGATGTGGTATTCTGACTATCTTGAAATAAAAGTATTGTTAGATGTTGTATTCTGACTGTCATATGCTGTCAGATGTGGTATTCTGACTATCTTGAAATAAAAGTATTGTTAGATGTTGTATTCTGACTGTCATATGCTGTCAGATGTGGTATTCTGACTATCTTGAAATAAAAGTATTGTTAGATGTTGTATTCTGACTGTCATATGCTGTCAGATGTGGTATTCTGACTATCTTGAAATAAAAGTATTGTTAGATGTTGTATTCTGACTGTCATATGCTGTCAGATGTGGTATTCTGACTATCTTGAAATAAAAGTATTGTTAGATGTAGTATTCTAACTGTCTGGTCATTGTCGGATGTTGTATTCTGACTGTCATATGCTGTCAGATGTGGTATTCTGACTATCTTGAAATAAAAGTATTGTTAGATGTTGTATTCTGACTGTCATATGCTGTCAGATGTGGTATTCTGACTATCTTGAAATAAAAGTTTTGTTAGATGTAGTATTCTAACTGTCTGGTCATATATTATCTTTGTCAGACTTCGGTCTGTACAGTCATATATTATCTTTGTCAGACTTCGGTCTGTACAGTCATATATTATCTTTGTCAGACTTCGGTCTGTACAGTCATATATTATCTTTGTCAGACTTCGGTCTGTACAGTCATATATTATCTTTGTCAGACTTCGGTCTGTACAGTCATATATTATCTTTGTCAGACTTCGGTCTGTACAGTCATATATTATCTTTGTCAGACTTCGGTCTGTACAGTCATATATTATCTTTGTCAGACTTCGGTCTGTACAGTCATATATTATCTTTGTCAGACTTCGGTCTGTACAGTCATATATTATCTTTGTCAGACTTCGGTCTGTACAGTCATATATTATCTTTGTCAGACTTCGGTCTGTACAGTCATATATTATCTTTGTCAGACTTCGGTCTGTACAGTCATATATTATCTTTGTCAGACTTCGGTCTGTACAGTCATATATTATCTTTGTCAGACTTCGGTCTGTACAGTCATATATTATCTTTGTCAGACTTCGGTCTGTACAGTCATATATTATCTTTGTCAGACTTCGGTCTGTACAGTCATATATTATCTTTGTCAGACTTCGGTCTGTACAGTCATATATTATCTTTGTCAGACTTCGGTCTGTACAGTCATATATTATCTTTGTCAGACTTCGGTCTGTACAGTCATATATTATCTTTGTCAGACTTCGGTCTGTACAGTCATATATTATCTTTGTCAGACTTCGGTCTGTACAGTCATATATTATCTTTGTCAGACTTCGGTCTGTACAGTCATATATTATCTTTGTCAGACTTCGGTCTGTACAGTCATATATTATCTTTGTCAGACTTCGGTCTGTACAGTCATATATTATCTTTGTCAGACTTCGGTCTGTACAGTCATATATTATCTTTGTCAGACTTCGGTCTGTACAGTCATATATTATCTTTGTCAGACTTCGGTCTGTACAGTCATATATTATCTTTGTCAGACTTCGGTCTGTACAGTCATATATTATCTTTGTCAGACTTCGGTCTGTACAGTCATATATTATCTTTGTCAGACTTCGGTCTGTACAGTCATATATTATCTTTGTCAGACTTCGGTCTGTACAGTCATATATTATCTTTGTCAGACTTCGGTCTGTACAGTCATATATTATCTTTGTCAGACTTCGGTCTGTACAGTCATATATTATCTTTGTCAGACTTCGGTCTGTACAGTCATATATTATCTTTGTCAGACTTCGGTCTGTACAGTCATATATTATCTTTGTCAGACTTCGGTCTGTACAGTCATATATTATCTTTGTCAGACTTCGGTCTGTACAGTCATATATTATCTTTGTCAGACTTCGGTCTGTACAGTCATATATTATCTTTGTCAGACTTCGGTCTGTACAGTCATATATTATCTTTGTCAGACTTCGGTCTGTACAGTCATATATTATCTTTGTCAGACTTCGGTCTGTACAGTCATATATTATCTTTGTCAGACTTCGGTCTGTACAGTCATATATTATCTTTGTCAGACTTCGGTCTGTACAGTCATATATTATCTTTGTCAGACTTCGGTCTGTACAGTCATATATTATCTTTGTCAGACTTCGGTCTGTACAGTCATATATTATCTTTGTCAGACTTCGGTCTGTACAGTCATATATTATCTTTGTCAGACTTCGGTCTGTACAGTCATATATTATCTTTGTCAGACTTCGGTCTGTACAGTCATATATTATCTTTGTCAGACTTCGGTCTGTACAGTCATATATTATCTTTGTCAGACTTCGGTCTGTACAGTCATATATTATCTTTGTCAGACTTCGGTCTGTACAGTCATATATTATCTTTGTCAGACTTCGGTCTGTACAGTCATATATTATCTTTGTCAGACTTCGGTCTGTACAGTCATATATTATCTTTGTCAGACTTCGGTCTGTACAGTCATATATTATCATTGAAGGTATGTTAGGAATAGAAACTCAAACCGTATGTGTATGCATAAGGTTTATATACGTGATAGTTTGGATTATATTAACAGCATATTTAAAATGTGGTGGGAAGGCTGCGGGTGACCCTATATATAAGCATTTCAAATATGTTGGTAATAGAAACCCAAACCAAATGTGTGTAATCTAGACAAAGATTTCTTTAAAACTCAAATTGCGTACTGTATCATCCATTTGAGACGTACTGCCTTATCCATTCGACTTATATGGATACTTTGACTATCTTCTCAGACTAGTCATGTCGGATGGAGTTAGCTCAAATGCTGTTGTACCTTGTACACCTCCAGTTCCTGTCTTGGCAAACTCCATTCCTTATGTTCCTGACTCTTATGAAGAGGAACCAATGGAGGAATCGGGCAATGAATCACGCCCTATCAATCTTATTTCATCTTCCAGTGAATCTGGAGGCGAACATGTGTCTATCCATGTTCAATCATCTGTAACACCGGTATCTCCATATCAGAGGAGGACTACCGAGGGAGCTCATTTGCCTTATGCTCCTAGAGACCCTTATGCTCCTGGCCCTTCTGCACCAGTTCAGGGCAACAGTGGACTTGGTCTTTCATTCTTTCAGGGAGATCCATATGCGGCGGGTCCCTCCAGAGTGCCTGTCTACAATCCAAGTGCTGTTATGCCAGTTGCATCTGCAGCTGATAGGTCGGAATATTATCGCCGACAATTGTCAAGGATGAACAATTCCCTCATCTGTACAAGGGAGAAAATAGAGAATCAAGCTCAGGCGTTGACTGGAGCTTATCATCAGGCGGAGGAGGCGTTGACTGTTGCTAGAGAGGGGAAGGAAACTATTGGGAGGTTGATCTGGATACTGTCTGTTGTGGTGGTTTTGGTGGTGGCTTTGCTGGTCGTTGTTATTTGCAAGATGTAATCTTGTAATAATCTTTCTGTATTGTAAGCCTAGAACTTTTAACAACTCGTACTTCTGTACTTTGAGTTGTAGTCTATCTTTTTGGTGGAGGTATTTCCCACGTGTCTTTAAATCGTATTGCTCCGACTAAGTAGTCTATCATTGTGGATGAAGTTTCCCACGTGTTTTTGGACTGTACATACCTGACTATGTAAAATTTTGAACATCAATGAAATACGATTGTCTTTTGGCTTACTTACTTGTTCAGACTATGTCAACTGCTTATTCTTAGCTCTAGAAATATGATTTTTCATATTTTCTTGTCTTGTCTAGTACATGAATTCATACAAGTCAGCAATTTGTGACTTGCATTGTACTGTCATCTGTCTTGCAAAGCTACTTTCTATTTAACCTATCAAGGAAATCTCTAAATGACATTTTTGTTCATATCTTAGACTTATGGCTCCTAAGACGAAAAGCAAAGTTCAGAAAAAGACTCCAGTCAAGAAAACTGCACCAAAGAGAGTTACTCGATCCACTCCTTTGAATAATGAAGCTGAACAGGAAGAACCTGTGATTCAGCAAGGACCGGAAGCTGCTCCTGTCCAGGTGAACACTGGTCCTGGACCTACCCCAAATACTGGCGGGGATAATAATATGGCAGCATTTGTAACACAACAGTTGTTGGCTGCTATGCCTACTTTAGTCGCACAGATTACGGCAAGCCTGAACGCAAATTATAACCATCATGCTGACAATAGTAACAATGTCGAGCCTACTGCTGAACAGATTATTCCTCGAGTGCATCTGCACGGGGCTGACTACAAGACCTTCACTTATTGTAAACCAAAAGAATTTAATGGTACCGAGGGTCCGGTAGGTCTAATCAACTGGCTGGAAAGCATTGAGGCAGTGCTCCATATCAGCCGTTGTGCCGAAGAGCACAAAGTGGAATATGCTTCCGCTCAATTTCAAAAGCACGCACTGTCATGGTGGAACGAGCAGATTAGGACTCGTGGCCGAGAGCCGGCATATAGCATACCTTGGTTGAACTTTAAAAGGATGCTCATGGAAAAGTACTGTCCTCGTGAGGAAGTACAGAAAATGGAAGGCGAATTCTGGAATCATAGTATGATTGGACTAGACAATGAGAAATACACAACTCGTTTTCATGAGTTGGCTAGACTAGTTCCTCGAATGGTAGATACGGAGGAGAAATTGATCGAGAGATACTGTTATGGCTTGTCACCTGATGTCCGCAGGTTGGTAGCCGCTTTTAATCCTTTGACTCTTCAAGCGGCAGTCAGTGCAACCAACCGGATGGTGATAGACTTGAAAAGAACCCCTGGTTCTTCGGTTGGAACAGAGGGGATCAAGAGAAGAAACGATCAGGCCTCTAGTAGTGGGTTTGGTGACGACGGAAATGGCAAGAGGTTTAAGACTGTTAGAAACTTTGCAGTAGTCACTCAGGACGTCACGAGGTACACTGGTCCAGACCCGAGATGTAACAGGTGTGGTCTCCATCACCGGGGAAATTGTCCTACTTGTAACCGTTGTAAAAGGACAGGACATCTGGCAAAGTTTTGTAAGAACAATGCACCGGCTTCATGTTACGAATGTGGCAGCGAAACCCATATGCGACCCGATTGTCCACGACGCAATCTAAACCCGAACAACAATGCTATAGTTCCCGTGAGGAACAATGCGAGGGACAATCAAGCTAGGAATCAAGAAGGACAAGGCAGAGGTCGAGTTTTTGCTTTGGAGGCTGCTGATGCATGACGTGGTCCCAAATGTTGTGATAGGTACATTCATACTCAATAAACATTATGTCTTTGTGTTATTCAACTCCGGTGCTAATAAAAGCTTTATATCCTTAGAATTTAAATCTCGAATCAATATAGTAGCTATCCCCATGAAAGAAAATTTTATCGTCGAATATGTGAACGGTCAAAAGTATGTTGCTAAAGATCATCTGGTAAATTGCAATTTAACATTGTCTGGTAAAACCTTTAAGATAGATCTTATTCCCATAGAACTAGGGAGTTTTGACGTGATAGTCGATATAGACTGGTTGTCTAGAGTTCGCGCTGATATTAGTTGTTACGAGAAGATTGTGAGAATACCTCTACCGAATGACGAAACATTGATAGCATAAGGAGACAAGTCAGGGAAAAGTCATTGCTTACGCTTCCAGACAGCTCAAAATCCACGAAAGGATAGAGTTTTGGATGATCAAAAAGAGGCCTTACAACCAGGGCGTATCGAGAAGGAAGCATTGTGGGATGCCGAACGTTTATTTGAATTGGATGGCGATGGGATCAGACATGTCAAGGACAGGGTGTGGATTCCAAAGTAGAATGGACTTAGAGAACTCTTGCTAAATAAGAGTCATCGATCTAGGATCATGGAGATATTTTCAAGACGTTTCAGGCACTCAGTTGAATTTGGGTACGGCTTACCATCCCCAGACTGACGGACAAAGTGAACGTACCATTCAGACGTTGGAAGACATGCTTCGTGCACGTGTCATTGACTTCAAGGGTAGTTGGGATACCTTTTTGCCGTTAGCAGAATTTTCATATAATAACAGCTACCACACCAATATCAAATGTGCTCCTTATGAGGCTTTGTATGGACGAAAATGTAGATCGCCTGTCTGTTGGCTTGATGCTGGAGAACGTCGTTTATTTAAATATGGACTAGTTCAGAAGAATACTAATCAAATTGTCGAAATTAGGGCACGGCTGAAGGCGGCTCAAGATCGCCAAAAGAGCTATGCCGACCGTAGACAGAAACCACTTGAGTTTCAAGTGGGAGACAAAGTCATGTTGAAAGTGTCACCTTGGAAAGGCACTGCACGTTTTGGCGTACGAGGGAAACTTAGTCCTCGTTATATCGGACCATTCGAAATTGTTCAAAGAATTGGTTCCGTGGCTTACAAGCTCGATTTACCTAAGGAGCTAGAACACGTTCATCACACATTTCACATTTCGAATCTTAAGAAATGTCCGACTGATGAGACTTTAGTCGTACCTGTCGAAGAGCTGCAAGTGACTGACTCTCTTCAATTCGTTGAAGAACCTGTTGAAATTTTAGACCAACAGCTCAAACAACTTAGACGTAGTCGTATCAAATTGGTCAAAGTTCGTTGGAACTCAAAACATGGTCCCGACTTGACTTGGGAACGTGAAGACTATATGAGGGATAAGTATCCTCATCTTTTTACTGAGCAAGACTTGATTTCGGGACGAAATCCTTAGAAGTCGGGGATGCTGTGACAACTCGTAATTAATTAACAACGAGTTAGTCTTAATCTTGTTTAAGATTAGTCATTATCATAATCTCGTCGAATTTAGACTGTCATTTGACGTGGAACTTATTAGACTTTTGGACTTTTGACTTAGTCAAATTAGACGTATCTTGATGACGTAGACTATTAGCTATTTAGACGAATGCCGAGTCTTAAAAATAACTTTAAATAGATATTTAAATGTTATGTCTTGTACACAGTAAATAGACTGTCTAAACTAAATATTTCTAAAGTTACTTTGACTAAACTTTATTGACTTGTCCTAACTAAAATGAGACGAGGGAAAATACCTTTACTTTAAATTGAACTTATTGGTCAAGAAGATGAAATGAGTTTTGATATTGGTTGTTAGATGGATTTTTGATTTAGAAATAAGAAGTTGAAATCAAAAAGTGTTGAAATGGTATATGGTTAGCGAAATAAATTGTTTCCAGGCCTATTGGTCATGTTTATACTAGTTATAGTGAAAGGAATTGAATCAAAAACGATTTGGGTTATTTCTGCATATGAACTGCTGGTTTTTGGCTGCAGAATGGGGCCACTGCGGCGCAGTGGCGTTGTCTTAGCCCACTGCGGCGCAGTGAGCATGTTCTAGCTCACTGCGGCGCAGTGGCGTTGTCTTAGCCACTGCGGCGCAGTGGCGTTGTCTTAGCCCACTGCGGCGCAGTGCCCAGACTCTGGTCTGGTGTCGACTTAAGCCACTGCGGCGCAGTGAGCATTTTCCTAGCCCACTGCGGCGCAGTGCCCAGCGTCTGGTGTCGACTTAAGCCACTGCGGCGCAGTGAGCGTTGTCTTAGCCACTGCGGCGCAGTGGCGTCTGGTGTCGACTTAAGCCACTGCGGCGCAGTGAGCGTTGTCTTAGCCACTGCGGCGCAGTGCTGTCTAGCCCACTGCGGCCATGGGTGTCGACTTAAGCCACTGCGGCGCAGTGAGCATGTTTCTAGCTCACTGCGGCGCAGTGGCTTGTTGCCACTGCGGCGCAGTGGCGTTGTCTTAGCCCACTGCGGCGCAGTGCCCAGACTCTGGTCTGGTGTCGACTTAAGCCACTGCGGCGCAGTGAGCATTTCTTAGCCACTGCGGCGCAGTGGGGCCACTGCGGCGCAGTGGCGTTGTCTTAGCCCACTGCGGCGCAGTGCCCAGACTCTGGTCTGGTGTCGACTTAAGCCACTGCGGCGCAGTGAGCATGTTTCTAGCTCACTGCGGCGCAGTGTAAACCCTCGGAAAAATATTGTTTTTGGCTGACTGCGGCGCAGTGGGTGTTTCCCACTGCGGCGCAGTGGGGTGAACCTTTTCCCACTGCGGCGCAGTGGTATGTTGCTGAAATATTTGACATTTCTAGTTTTTGACAACTTGAACGTTTGGACTTGGTAAATATCGAATGGTACTTTAGACTACCTTATAATGAAAATTTCATTGATATTGCCAACAAAAGTTAAATAAAATGAAAGATTAAATCACACTTGGTCGTGGCATTCTAGGATTGATAGCTAAGTAGTTGTACGTAGGATACTTGTCGTCGTGAGATTTGATCCTCACCATTCGTGCTCATATCCTAGGTTTTGGATAGACGTGGAGACTAGACTGCTCTTATTCTCAGACTGCTCATTACTTTAGCTCGTAGACTGCTAAGGTGAGTTTATGGCGCCCTTTTCCTTTTACTTTGGGCCTGAAAAGCATGCACTGTTGTATACACTATTTGTTAAATAAATGATTGTTTTGTGAGTATGCCATGTGACTTGGATACTTAGATCATTTGACTTAAATTTTGCCATGTTGACGGCTGTCGAAAATGTGTATACATGTCTTATGAAATTTTGATATATATGTCTTGACTTGCCATGTTGTCGGCAGACTAAACTGTTCTTTGTGTTTGACGAACTAAAATGATCCCCCTTATGTAGTTTTACCATTATGAGATTTTAATGGTAGTCTTGTCAGCTTTCGTACCTGACAGTCTTGGTTCTGGTCCGTACCCCACTGTAGACGGGAAATCCTGTACGAGGCATATTATCTTTGTCAGACTTCGGTCTGTACAGTCATATATTATCTTTGTCAGACTTCGGTCTGTACAGTCATATATTATCTTTGTCAGACTTCGGTCTGTACAGTCATATATTATCTTTGTCAGACTTCGGTCTGTACAGTCATATATTATCTTTGTCAGACTTCGGTCTGTACAGTCATGTCTTATAATTACGTGTAATGGTATTATCACAATGGCGACAAAACTATTGTCAACATACCGTAAGCGTGGTGGGTACGCCGATGGTACACCCTATATATAAGCGTTGAAAGTATGTTGGAAGTAGAAGCCTAAGTGTTTTAGTCTCATTGCCGGATATCCTAAGTGTTTTGGTTAAATGGTCGGATGTTGTATTCTGACTGTCTTGGTTCAATTGTCGGATGTTGTATTCTGACTGTCTTGGTTAAGGTCCGCACCCATGTAGAACGGAAACCTGTGCGAGGCATATTGACTGATACTGTCGGATGTTGTATTCTGACTGTCATATGCTGTCAGATGTGGTATTCTGACTATCTTGAAATAAAAGTATTGTTAGATGTTGTATTCTAACTGCCTGGTCTTTTATAACTATAGGTCATTGTGTTGTATCAATGACGAATAAACATTTGGTCAAACACACTGTAAACTCACCAACTATTTCGATAGTTGATCCTCTCAAATTTCATGCTTTTCAGGTGACCATCAGTAAGTCTTGGAATCGTCTTTGGCATTATAGGGCCAATCTTTTGACTTTGGACATACAATTAGCATCAGACATGGAGGGCTCTCATGCTTTTGGCTTTGATTGTATTTGACTGTCCAGACTTTGAACTTGTATTCTGTGGGCCCAGTTCCAAATAAGGATGACTTGTATCCGTATTTTGGGGTCCACATTTTGAACGATTGTACTTGTATTGGTTTAAATGGATGTAATCTCTATTAACCTTCTGATTAGTATGCAATTCTTTGTTAACCCTGTATTTCCGCTACAACGGGGTGTGACATTAATACATTCTTCAATTCTATGTTGAAGTTAAACGGTAATTAATTGTTCATTAATTGACTAGTTATTAGTCACCTAATTTTCACTAGCTGTTAATCTCTTCGTAGTATAAAATTAGGCGGTAGGTGAAACTTAAGGATCCAGTTTAGAAAGAATATGTCTTAGCATCAATATTTTAAATTTGGTTGATGGTACATATATGTAGATTATTTTTATTTTTACATTAGCATAGCTTTTGCATATCATATATGGCTACCTCCTTTTGTTATTCCTCAAGTCTAGTTACCAAAGTTTCTTATATCCTTTTGTTTTTATCTTTCTTGTTCCCTCTGAATGAATCAGAGTATTTCAATTTCGATCGTTTTGATGCCAGTAATACGAATATAACATATAGAGGGGATGCGGTAGTTTCTGTTGGAGCCGTAGAGCTGATAAACAGATACACTTACGTCAATCGTGTTGGCCAAGCCATATACGTGAATCCAATCCCAATATGGGACCAAAATTCTGGTAAACTTACCGATTTCACTACTCACTTCACTTTTGTAATCGATATACAAGGCCAAAGAGCATATGGTCATGGGCTTTGTTTCTTTCTAGCCCCAGTTAGCTTCCAAATCCCACCCAACTCAGGTGGAGGCTTTTTAGGCCACTTCAATACAACTTACACAAACTCACCACAAAACCAAATGATAGTCGTCGAGTTTGATTCTCGTTGGAACCCGGAATGGGATCCTCAAGATGAACGTGGTGATCACGTAGGTATTAACAAGAACTCGCTTTTTTCTGCTAATTACACTTCTTGGAATGCAAGTATACACAGTGGAGACCCTGCAGATGTCTGGGTTTCTTACAGTTCTACCACTCAAATGCTAGACTTGCGATGGAGCTACGGTGGTGGAAATGATTCTAATACAAATACAAGTCTTTCATATCAAGTCAACCTCCGGGAAGTTCTTCCTGAGCAAGCAATAGTCGGGATTTCAGCAGCCACTGGTAGCAACGGAGAGAGAACGAGACATATCCTTCAAAACTGGGAGTTTAACTCAACCTTGCAAATGAAGAAAAATAGCGAAGATAATTCGAAGGAATGGAAACTAGCAGCTGGCTTAACAATCCCTCTTAGTGTTCTAGTTGTAGTTGCATGTATTATACTAGTATGGAAAAGACAAAGAAAACCTACAAAGGAGCTCGAGACAGTTGCCTTGACATCAATGAATGATGATCTTGAACGAGGAGCGGGTCCAAAAAGGTTTTCTTATAGTGATCTCGTATCCGCGACTAATAACTTTTCTAATGATAGGAAGTTGGGTGAAGGGGGATTCGGGTGTGTCTACAAAGGCTACTTATCACGTGAAGGTATCGTAGTTGCTGTCAAGAAAATTTCACAGGGTTCTCGACAAGGAAAGAAAGAGTATATAACTGAAGTGAAGATTATTAGCAGTTTAAGACACCGAAACTTGGTGAGACTAATTGGTTGGTGCCATGATCAAACTCAATTCTTGCTTGTTTATGAGTTTATGCCAAATGGAAGCCTTGACTCTCACCTCTTTGCTCAAAAAAGTCACATTCAGTGGGCTGTAAGGTACAAGATTGCGACGGGCTTAGCTTCTGCATTACTATATTTACACGAGGAATGGGAACAATGTGTGGTGCATCGGGATATAAAAACAAGCAACATTATGCTGGATTCAGGTTTCAATGCAAAGCTTGGAGACTTTGGACTGGCTCGACTAATGGACCATGAGTTGGGTCCACAAACAACCGGTCTAGCTGGAACACTAGGCTACTTGGCTCCTGAGTGTGTCACAACAGGAAAGGCTAGCAAAGAGTCGGATGTATATAGCTTTGGAGTTGTTGCTTTAGAAATTGCTTGTGGGCGAAAGGCTATGGATAGCGTTGACCCGAATTCTGATCTTGGGTTGGTGAAGTGGGTTTGGGATTTACTAGGAAAAGGTGAGCTGCTTTCATGTGTGGACCAGAAGCTGAACAAGGAATTTGACGTGAAACAAGTGGAATGTTTGATGATGGTGGGGTTATGGTGTGCACATCCTGACCGGAGCTTGAGACCATCTATTAGACAAGCGATTCAAGTGCTGAATTTTGAGGCCGCGGTCCCAAATCTTCCAATGAAGATGCCGGTGCCCATATACTTTGCAACACAAGATGATCCTGAAGTCAGTTCAGGAGCCGCTTCGGTGACTTACACTAGCACTGATCTAATACGTTGATCAAAATGCAATATATACATATATATGTATTTTTGTAGTCCATGTCAAGTGAGTTATTGCTGTAAATACAAATTTACTGTATTTACCTTGCTTGCTTCAACAGCTTGTTATATCATATGTTATGATTAAAAATAATGCTAAAAGACTTCACTATAATTATGATAACAGAGTATTTGAATCATTCGATTTATCTTTTAGTCGATAAAGTATTTGTTTGGGTATTTTAATGATGATACTCTTTCGTGACATGATCATTTCGTATTAGTTGTTTAGTTTCGAACTCGTATCTAACTCTACATGAAAAGACTAAAAGTGCAGATTTTGAGACATCGAGTCATGTCGAACACAGAATCCATTTAGTCTCCTTTACTTTTTCCTTTTACCATGGCAACAAATGATGCCACTGAGACCCAAGTATATTTTGAGCTTGTGATATGTGACTGAATTCATGCCTCAAGTATAGGTAAACCATTATAAGAAAGTTGAAAATTTACTAGTGACTAATAATTATATTATATTATATTATATACTCTAATCTAATATGTGAATGAGATGTGCGAGTTACTATTCGTCCATGTTATAACCCGCATCATTGTTCGGATTTTGTCAAATCGCATCCGGTTCGGGTTTTCTAATACTAGTTACTTTTTGGTTTTTTCCGTATGTTTTTCCTTTCGGGTTTTCAAATAATTATACTGAAAACATTTATTCTTTTTTTTGTAACAATATTCACACCATTTTTCGGATTTTGTCAAATCGCATCCGGTTCGGGTTTTCTAATACGAGTTACTTCTTGGTTTATTCCGTATGTTTTTCCTTTCGGATTTTCAAATAATTATACTGAAAACGCTTATTCTATTTTTGTAACAATATTCAGATTTTACCACAATGGATCCCTTTCAGGTTTAAAATTTAGGGGTTACTTCTTGGTTTATTACATATTTTTTTTCATTTGGATTTTCAAATAGTTTATCAAAACTACTTTTTTTTGTGCTACTGTCTTTGAATAAATATCATATCATATGTCAAATAATTTAACAAACATATATAGCGACACATCATCAATAACAAAACATAATCGTTTTCAGGTTTCCAAACAATATATTAAAAACATTTATTAACTTTTTAGTGGTATTGTCTTTGAATAAGTATATATTTTACATGTCAAAGTTTTTAGAAACATAAATCATCAATAACAAAAAGTAATCGAACTAATTGAAAGCGCGCAACGCGCAGACGGAAACTATTGTGGTTTTGCCTTTAAATAAATATATTAAATATATATTTGATATGATAAACTTTTAAACAAACTTATGCATGACAGAATGTTTGTTAATTCAATGCAAGTATACTAAATAACACAATCGTTTCAACACGACAATTGATGCCCCGCAAAGCGGGGCCGGAAATTCCCTAGTTAATCAAGAAAGATACGATCATATCATATTTTTAAATGGTGACATATTCAATACTAAAATATCTAGAATTAATTGATGCATTCTATAAAAATTGAAACCTTTTTACAAAATTCTAAATTACACGAAAAAATTCGTGAACCCATAACATCTTTTATATTCGCCCCTGAAATTAAAATAGAAAAATAAAAAAAACCTAAAAATATACTAACCGAATATAAACGACATACCGATGACATCCATGGTTCTCCTCAACCATTTTGCAGGTGTTTTGTTGGTGGTGAAGTAATGTGATGGGATTTGACTATTTTTATTGTTGTTGTTCTTCATCGTAAAAACCACAGGGATGATTATACTGAAATTGGGGGAAAATGGGGGTGGGTGGGGTTTTATATGTCGTTGCACGTGATTTGCACGAGGACAGGCAGGTGCCAAAAGACATAACTACCCCTCACGTGACTTGCACGTGGGGGGTTAACGGAGGCAAGGACGAAAAGACAACCACAGGGATGATTTTAGCCAAAAGATAACGGCGAGGACGAAAAGTGAACAAACGAGAAACCACCGGGACGAAAAAAGTACTTAACTCTAAATCAAATCCATACTTACCAATTTAAGTTAGAGAATCCCCTCATCCAATACTTAGTAGGCGCAAAAACCCTCTAATAGTCCGCTCAAATAAGCGCAAAAACCCTCTAGTAGAAAACATTGTCTCTTCAGTCCACTGTTTAGATGTATAACTAAGATAATTAATCCTTCATCTCATCAGGCTACAGACATGCAATATAAATTTAACAATGGAATTAAATAAAAGTAAAATAAAATAATCTGTTGATTATGTCACTAATTTAATTTAATTGTTGTACAAGTCATATGTAACCACATCACAAAATATCGTTACAACCAAAAAAAGATAAAAATGATAAGAAAAATAACATCAATCGCGCCTAGCATAGTTATCGTGGTCATAACAATGGCTACAATCATATCTTTAGCTCGCTCATTTCCTCGTCCCTTGTTATGCTCATCTCCTAAACACCTTCTTAAATCTCGAATCTGTCCTCTTTATCCTCCTTCCTTCTTTCTCTGCCTCCCTCCCTCTCGCACCAACCACCGTCCGCCACCACTCTCCGCCGCCGCCAATCGCCGTCTCACTTCCTTCTCCACCGCCGCAATGTCATCTGTTACCGCGACCGATAATCCGTTACTAAAGGACTTTGAGTTTCCGCCGTTTGATTCGATCGATGCTAGTCACGTGCGCCCTGGCATGCGTGCCTTGTTGAAAAAGCTTGTAAGTTTTTTTTATTATTATTATAGATATATAGATATAGATTTGTGTTTATATTGATTTTGAGGAAGTGCGTGTTTATGTTTATGTATATGTATATATATGTATATGTGTGTCTGTGTATATATAGGATAGTGATTTGGTGGAATTGGAGAAGAATGTTGAACCGACGTGGCCGAAGTTAGCAGAGCCGTTAGAGAAGATGATGGATAGGTTAACTGTTGTTTGGGGAGCTGTTAATCATTTGAAATCAGTTAAGGATACGGCTGAACTCCGTTCTGCTATCGAAGAAATTCAGGTTTATTTTTCGATTTATATATATTTGAAAATTTTAATTTGTAATAGAGATAGGATAGTGATTATATTGTGTTGGTTGTATTTTTTATTGCAGCCAGAGAAAGTGGAGTTTGATTTAAAGTTGGGACAAAGCAAACCGATTTATAATGCCTTTAAGGCGATAAGGGAATCCCCGGATTGGGAAGGGCTAAGTGATGCTCAAAAACGTATTGTTGAATGTGAGTATTTTGAAGTTCTTCTGATTGTTAGAGATTTATAGTGGGAATTACTTAAAGTGTATGGTTTTGAGATCATAATTTATTGCGTAATTATTATCTGATTTGAAGTGTCTTGAAGATCTTATTTTTTCAACCGTGTTAATATTAAATGAAGCATGATTTGGGGAACCTTTAACAGGGACCCCACGAAACTGCATATCTCTATAGACCAAGAAACAATCTTTTCTACATGTATCATTAATATGTTGTTTTTACTTGTAACTTGTAATATATTCCTAATATTAAAGCGAAACTTATCCTCTTTTAAATACTTTCTAGTTTTATTTTTTATTATGATCTGGAGTTTTTTTTACAGTTCATCCAAACTTCTTTTTTTTTTCTTTTCTTTTGTAGTTAAAGTTTTTTTTTGAATTTGGAATGACATGTATCAACTTGTGTGCACATGCAGCATCAATAAAGGAGGCTGTTCTTAGTGGTGTCTCCCTTGATGATTCTAAGAGAGAAGAATTTAACAAAATTCAACAGGTGTGCTCTCTTAAAAGTGTATAAAATAAATATTTGACCAAACTTATCACTCTTACCATGGTGAGGCATAAATCAAGAGATCATGTACTGAAAATGATATTACCATGAATGAAGCATCAACCATGGGTTGTGCATGATTTCATTGCTTGTTCTCTTGTCATGTACTGTATACTGTTATTCTCCGTCTGTACTTTCTCATCCTTCATTATGGCCATCTACACTTTACCCTTAGGGTTCTGGACGAGTATTGACTATTTTACCTTTAGTATTGATGTTCTTCTTCCTTTTCTTTTCATTTTTTTTAAATGACAGGCTGTTCCATCTTCCTTAAAAATTGAGTGATTATTGAAAAATGTGTCATTTGAGGTCCCTAATTATTTTAGTACTGATCATTTGTTGATCTGCAGGAGTTGACAAAACTTTCTCGGAAGTTTGAGGAGAATGTCTTGGATGCTACCAAAAAGTTTGAAAAACTAATAACTGATAAAAAGGAGATTGAAGGATTGCCAGCTACAGCTCTTGGCTTGGCTGCACAAACAGCCTCATCTAAGGTTCGAAGCCTTGTGCTTACTGTTTGTATGCTTTAATAAGGATACCATTGCCCCCACTTGTTCTTATTTTGTGTACATATGGAAATCCAGGGTCATGAGAATGCCACTGCTGAAAATGGGCCGTGGATGATTACATTGGATGCTCCAAGTTTTATGTCCGTCATGCAACATGCTAAGAATCGAGCTTTGAGGGAGGAAATCTATCTTGCATATGTAACCCGTGCCTCTAGCGGAGAACTAGATAATACTCAAGTTATTGAACAAATTCTGAAGCTTAGGTTGGAGAAGGCTAAACTTCTTGGCTACAATAACTATGCAGAGGTCTGTCTTTATGTTCATTGGTTGTAATTGCTATCTAGCTTAGCTTCTTAGTTGCTTTATTTATTTGGGTCGCTGTTTGAAATGTTTTATCAGGTAAGCATGGCGACCAAGATGGCTACTGTTAGTAAAGCAGAAGAGCTTCTGGAAAAGCTAAGGAGTGCTTCCTGGAACGCTGCAGTTCAAGGTATTGTAAAATATGGGTTGATGATCAAATAACCCGTGGCATGTAAATTTTTGATTGAGGTTTCTTGCCTTCACACTGATACAATATCTCCTTTTAGGGCTTTGATGAACATGAAAAGAGTTAGCATTGAAAATGTTGAAAACAATTAATAACTTTTAAATCAACTGATTAATCCCAGCTACTTAACTTGTCTGTTTGATTTCCTTTTTGATATACTACATTACTACATCATAGGAGTCTGCTAATACATCACTACTATAGGTTGGATGATTGATTTAGTTTTCTATAGCAGATTTAAGTTCTTGTACTGGAATTCAGTTCTCTTCATATAGGCTACAATATACTTAAGTTGCATACAAGGTTGTTGATCAAAACATTCCGGTTATATTTTTCAAAAGGAATCACAAGTGAAGCGAAAATAGTATATGTTTCAATCAACAAACTTAAATGCCACTTAAGTAAATGGTCCTTATGGAGGGGGACCAAGCTCCAATACAATAACTCAATTTGTTTTTTGCTGTAGAAGACTTAATCTTCATCTTATATATAGTAGTAAAGAATTAAGAGATTCCATGATTTAGCAACACAATACGGAAAGTGAATCAATATGGTAAATTGGTAAGTAGCTGAAGTTATTCTTTGATTTATGCAAATTATAGAAACTGTTATTGGCTTATTGCTATTTTAGTTCCGACTCTTTAATATTTTATCTGGTGCCTTACTCTTTTTTTTTTAATTCTAAAATGGGTTCTTAAGGGAGTTATTGTATCAAATAGTCACAAGTAGACTGTAGAGAATCAGTATTTAAATCATAGTATATACATTATAAGACTTGGAGAGCCATATGGTACTTAAAGTGTGGTGGTCAAAATTCTGTCACCACTGATGTCTTATTTCATCACATCGGCATATCTGTCCCATGTGTTTCATCAGAAGTGGACCTGGGGATGTATGTGTGTAAAAACAGAACCAACTACAAAAAAAAGAACTTAAATGAACAATAAAGTAGCAAACAGTTGGAGGGACATACCTGAGCAACACCCTCTCATTTTGGTTTGCATCATTAATAATTCCGGTGTTTGGTGCTTTTGGTACTTTATGTGTCATTTTGGTTGATATTGTCACTTTACATATTTATCGTTGATATTCTTTCCAGTAAAAAAGTTCCATCTAAAAGAATTGGAAATTCACATTGTATACTTATATATCAATTTCACTATATGTTGTAGACATGGAAGATCTCAGGCAGTTCTCTAAAAGTCAAGATGCTCCCGAAGCCGATGATTTGACCCACTGGGATACCACCTTTTGGAGTGAGAGGCTCCGTGAATCAAAATACGAGATAAATGAGGTTTCTATTCTAATGTCTCGCTAACATATTATGGATCTGTGCAACTGCATGTTGCTACTATAGTACACTCATACACTATTGAATTGAATTGTTATGTAAAAGTTTTCTCAGAGGTTAAACTCTTGATACTGCAGGAAGAACTGCGACCTTACTTTTCATTGCCTAAAGTCATGGATGGTCTTTTCAACCTAGTAAAGATGCTTTTTGGAATTGATGTTGAACCGGCTGATGGTTTAGCACCTGTAAGATATTTAGTTACCTTGTGATTTATATCGGGAATGTTGGCATGGAATAATCATGTTTGTTCTTATGTTTTGCTATGTGTGTAGGTTTGGAATGCTGATGTCAGATTCTATCGTATCAAGGATTCAGCTGGCAAACCTATTTCATATTTTTACTTTGATCCATATTCACGCCCAGCTGAAAAACGAGGCGGTGCATGGATGGATGAGGTGGTTGCAAGGAGCCGTGTATTATCGGATGACAGAACCTCTGTTAGGTTACCCATTGCCCATATGGTGTGCAATCAAATGCCACCCGTAGGAGATAAGCCAAGCCTTATGACTTTTCGTGAGGTGCATCCATGTTATGATGGTCAATTATATTTTGGTTCTTATGTTCTATGCTCAGATAGCCTACTCCAACTACTGTGCATCTATGATAATTAATATTACATAATGAGGAAGTTATTACAAATTTTACAAAATGTTATGTTCCATTCATGCTGTCATGCATGCAGGTTGAGACTGTGTTCCATGAGTTCGGTCATGCACTTCAGCATATGCTAACAAAACAAGATGAGGGCCTTGTTGCTGGTATACGTGGAATAGAGTGGGATGCTGTTGAATTACCTTCTCAGTTTATGGAGAATTGGTGTTACCATAGGTATAATATCAGATAAAATTTGTAGTGTATTTATAATCAACTCGGAGTAAGCCTCTAACCCAAAATATTAAATCTGTAATCAACCCTTCTTGTGTGTCAAAACACAATCAGACATTAGGAATAACAAATCTTGTACAATTTGTAATCAACCCTCCTTATGTATTTGTGAAAAGATACACAAATCTTAGTACTATAATGTAATAATGAAAAAGTACTTTTTATATTCACTTTAAGAAGAGAAAAGTAATTTGATTAGAGTGTTTCATATGTGAGGTGGTTAGAAACTTTGGTGCTGATTTGTTACTTTATTTTTTTTGTTGGGTACAATGGTACTCAGCTTCACCATGCGTGATGTGTAATTTAGTGAAAAATCATACACTTTGTTACTGACCGGTCACACAGCAACATGAGGAAGGTAAATCATGTGGCATATGATTTAGGGGACATGGGGTGAGATTTAAACCCCACCCCTGACCTCTGCTTTTTATGGTGCATGTCTCCACCACTAGTCTACAAGAGAAAGTACCCGCGCGTTGCGGCGGTGAGATGGTGGGGTGATAGGTCATAGAGTGTGATAGGTCATAGGAGGTGATAGGTCATAGAGTGTGATAGCCAAATGCCTTAGCCGTACGGGCTCCGCCCTTGTATTTAAAAATTCGTCGAAAGTATATCGAATGACATCTCTAATGAAAGAGCATGAAATTTTAAGAACACCCATATAACTTTTATAATTTATCGATGTACGGTTTTTGAGATAAAAGATTTTGAATGAATTAGAGGAATAAAATGATTTATGGAGGAGAGAGAAAAATGAGTGGTTGAGATTTCTTCTAAGGGTATTATGAATAAGTGACAGGAGTATTTTGAGGTTTTCAACCACTTAAAGTTGAAAAAATGGAGGGAAGAAATGTTTTATAATGTAGTAGAGATTATTGTGATGACCACTCTGTAATACATTCTGAATTAGGTTTTTGGCAACTAATCCGATGTATTAAATGGCCATCGCAGGGATACCCTGATGAGTATTGCGAAACATTATGAAACTGGTGAGTGTCTCCCTGAAGCTATATATCAGAAGCTTCTTGCTGCTAGGACTTTCCGTGCTGGCAGCCTCAGTCTTCGTCAGGTGAGCTTAATATCCATTTGTTTTCCCAAGATTGTTAAAATTTTTGTTTAAGTAGATATGCTAGTAATGCATTGTCTAGATAAGGTTATTAAACAATGTTTATAGACATCCACAAATTTGAGATTTACCTTAATGGTTAGTTAAGCATTTGATTTTCTAGTACTATTTGTGTTTGGAGGGGAAACTTTATGGGAACCTATTATAATAGTTTTTGTAAGATCCTGATTCGTTATATTGTTGTTTATATACTGTTGCATATGTGGCCCTGGGCGGAAGGAACAGTGGTATGTTCTAGCTAACAATAATAAGAATGATGATTAGTTGACCTTTTATGTTGTTTGTAGCTAAAATTTGCAACTGTTGACCTGGAGCTACATAGCAAATATGTTCCTGGTGGGCCTGAATCAATTTATGATGTTGATCGAAGGGTCAGCAAAAAAACTCAGGTTATTCTTCCTCTTCCAGAGGATAGGTTCCTTTGCAGCTTTAGCCATATTTTCGCAGGTTAGTTATATATTATTTTCTTCCGTTTTGTCATTGCCAATTAGTCTGCAGATGCTTTTTACCTTCTCATTATGATGTGGTGTTCTTTAACAGGTGGGTATGCTGCTGGATATTACAGTTATAAGGTAGTTATTTTCTTGTTTTTTGATGTAGTTTTCTAGTTTGTTTTTGGGTAGAACGGGGGAGTTTTGTGGGTCATGGCTGCAAGTTAAGTTTTATAAATACTATTAGGAAATAGGAATCTTTTGATCACGCATTTATCTTTCCTATTTGCTATCAGTATATTTGTTCTCATTTCTTTTCTGCCAAATGGTTTTGATTGTGGATTTCTGCTTTACAGTGGGCGGAAGTGTTATCTGCAGATGCCTTCTCAGCATTTGAGGATGCTGGATTAAATGATGACAAGGTATGGTTTCTGTATATTATATAGCATATTCCTTCTGTATTACCACCATTCGACAAATCTCAGCGGTTTAGGACTTTTAAATTGACTTTGTTGATGTAAGTTCAAAAACTTTGCGAGTAGACTTCGTTTTTTCCCTTTTGAAATGCACCAGCTACAATATTTGAGGCTAGGAACAGTTGCGGGGAACATCCCCGTTTTTCTTTTACCTTTGTACTGCTGCAGCATATGGTATTGGTTTGGGTATTGTAGAGATTATAAATGATAACCTAATTAGCTATTTTATTTAGTATGTGTTTTGTACTTTTGTTATACATTTGAGGAGTTACCTTACCAGTAAAATAAATGAGTGACGGTCCATCTGATTTTAGATGGTGTATTTGAATCTCTAAAGAAATTTTAAATTCTATGTATCCGATTAGTGGGATAGTATGCCATATGTATATAAGTTGACGATCCTGTGCTCCTAGATTATAAGTACTGCAGAAACCTTTATTCATAATTTCATCTTGTGGAAATGATGTCTATATCTTTGGTTCAATTGATTTAATAACTGTTTTCTACAGGCGGTTAGAGAAACAGGACATAGGTTCCGTGAAACTATTCTTGCACTTGGAGGTGGAAAAGATCCGCTAACGGTGAGACCTTTCACAGTTTTTGCATTTCTTTGTTTTCTTTTGACGGCTTCAATTACAGAGTCTCCTAGAAGATTATGTTTGCTCACCACCAATCTTAAACCACTTAATTATGACAAACTCTCAATGTGATGTGTTTTTAAAATAGCAATTATGGTGGTTTTAAGAAATGTTTTGTTGAAGTTTCTCTTGATTGATTTGATTTTATACAAAATACAGGTTTTTGTTGAATTCCGTGGGCGGGAACCCTCTCCTGAGCCTCTGCTTAGGCACAATGGTTTGCTACAAACTGCAGCATGATCACCCATTATCTGGCTATTGCTGAGCAAGGAAGGAGCTCTTGGTCCTCTTATTCATCACCGACCAGTTCGTTTTTCTTGGATTAACATTATAGATTTATCATCGCTGCAGTCGGCATGATGTCTCTCTTTATCCCAAATGAACCTTGGTTTAAGACTTGTAGTTATAGTTGCTTTTTCTTTTTTAATAGGAAGCAAAACTGTCCAGGTAGCAAGTCATAGGCGATTCAAGCACAAGCATTATGCAATGAAGGATGACTTACATTTTTAGAATTCCTCACATTTTGATAGTTTTTCGTTCTAAAAAAAAACATTTTGGCGGTTTTCACAAAATATTTGGTTGTAGTATTCTATCTAACCATACTTTTAAGAATTTAAACTTTGACATAACAAAAAAAAAAGAAGCTAACTGACTCATTATCTAGGATCTTTTCTCAAGAGGAAAAACTTAATTATACGAACGGTATAGCAACTGACATGTCAACACCGACATAATAGAGTTAAATCCACTGAAGTGATCTACATGAAAGGCCTATGAAGTAATCAAGCCATGCCTATCATTATCAAATTTGGATTTATTTTTGCAACCTCTAGATCTACAGTCATACAAACCCAATATAAATAAATAAATGTATAAATGGGAAAGGAAAATAGTCATCATTCACGGGGCAGAGAACTTTCCTGGCACCTTATCTTCTTCCCGTGTATGATATGACGACGACATTATTGAACCTTGATATTTTAAGAGTATGTATCATACGAGACTCATAACATTTGAATTTGAGGTATTATAATTGTTTTGTAAAAAGAAATTTTAGTATAAAGCTTCTATAAAAACAGATGAAGATGTAGAAAATGTAATGCAAGAGTATTAGAGGGGAAGGAATGATAATGACTAAAGATAAGTTGTAATTTAAATTACTATTCCATACTGGATTGTTCAAATAATTGAGGATGATTTATTGTTTTTTTTATAAAAAAACAAAAAACTATGTTACTCCTATTTTTAATCTGCATGAATCTCTATGGGGTAGAACTTAAGACTTTTGATTTATTCATACAAATGTGAGAAGTTTGATTCGAATCCAGATGGAAAATCGCGTCAAAGATTTTACCAATGAAGCCACCAATCTTACTGGCTTGCGGCAAATTATTGTACTTGATGGCACCGATAATTAATTAACCATTCAAGTGATTATTGTCACATTTGTTATATGTTTATTTCTACATGTTCATTTCTACATGTTCTGCTATTTATTACACTGTAAATGCTAACATGGCTTGTTCAATTAAACAATATATACATTTAAAGAAACTGAATTGTTAACATATTTCGGTCTATCTGTTCTCTTTTTATTTTGCAAAAATCAAAATAGTATTTTATGTAGTTTGCCACAGCGTAACTATAAGTCTATAAGTCATAACATATAATACTAACGAGAAATGTTGCACGTGTGTTGTGTTGCGACAACTTTCTTTTTAGAGAAATTGTCACAAATCGTCCCTGTGGTTTGCTCGATTCGCATTTTTATCCCTGTGTTTTTTTTTTATCATTAGGTGTCCCTGTACTTTTCATTTTCATTGCCAACCGTCCCTAACACTAACAACCGTTAGCTTTGCTCCGTTAAACCCCTCATGTGCAATGCACATGAGGGTATAATTGTCAAGTTCGTAACCACAGGGACTATTTGTAATAAAAATATTGGATTAAAAAAAATCTTTGGATTCCTTCTCCCACACAACTCCGACCACCACTTCTGACCGGTCGGCCACCACCTGCCACCGCCGGAAAAGTTCGCCGGAAACAGAGAACCACCAC
>CM067169.1:858423-893423 GCA_034093135.1 Erigeron breviscapus | reverse complement strand
TCTCATTTTTAAATGCTCTCCTAATCTGTCCCATCTTAGAGTATTTGGATGTTTGTGTTTTGCTACCATCTTAAATAATTCTGATAAATTTAGTAGTAGATCTGAAAAATGTGTCCTTATTGGTTATGCTGATGCCAAGAAGGGATACAAACTCTACAGTCTTGATAATAAAACCATCCTATATTCTAGGGATGTTGTTTTCTATGAAAATGTCTTTCCTTTCAAAATAAAAAATCTAAATAAAGACTCTTCTTGTGAAGATGTCACTCATCTCAACTTCTTTGATAAATTTCTTTTTGAAAATAATGGACATCCAACTACTCCCATTCCCAATGATGAATGGAGAGACCTGAACCATAGGAGTGATGGCACCAATTCCTCTCATCATGGCAGTCCCTCTTCTGGTTCTACTGGTGGAAATGGAACTTCTCCTCATTCTGGCAGTCCTGCTAGGACTACTAATGAGGAGATGGGTGCAACACTCATTGATGAAAACACTAATAATTCTGAGGGAAATCATGTTGACAATACTTCTGCTCCTCAAAACTGTCCTAATCTAAGGAGATCCACAAGAACCATTAAACTTCCAAAAAACTTGAATGATTTTGTCTTAGGGACTAAAACCAAGCATAGTATTTCCAACTTTGTGAATTATTCTGATCTGAATTCTGAGAATTTGTGTTTTGTGTCTAATCTTAACAAACATGTTGAGCCTACTTGCTTTGAAGATGCTTGCAAAAACCCACTTTGGGTTGATGCAATGAATGCTGAAATGGAAGCATTACATAAAAATGGTACTTGGACTCTTACTAATCTTCCTCCTAATAAAAGACTCATTGGTTGTAAATGGGTCTATAAGATAAAGTATAAGTCCAATGGTGACATTGATATATACAAGGCTAGACTTGTAGCCAAGGGCTGCAGTCAACAAGCTGGGGTTGATTTTGAAGAAACCTTCTCTCCTGTTGTGAAAATGGTTACCATTAGATGTCTTATTACTATTGCTTGTCATAATTCTTGGCCTATTTTTCAACTTGATGTCAACAATGCTTTCTTGTATGGTGAGATTGAAGAGGATGTCTATATGAATCCTCCTCCTGGTTATTTTTCTGCTAGTGATTCTAGAGTGTGTAAATTAGTTAAGTCCCTTTATGGGCTTAAGCAAGCCCCTAGAAAATGGAATGAAAAGTTGACCTCTGCCTTGACTGAAAATGGATTCAGTCAAAGCAAAAGTGATTATTCTCTTTATACCAAGTCTGAAAATAATGTGTTTGTTGCCTTGCTTGTTTATGTTGATGACATAATTGTCACTGGAAATTGCATTACTGAAATTAATAAATGCAAGGATTTCTTAAGTGAGAAATTTTCCATTAAGGATCTTGGTAAGCTGAAATATTTTTTAGGCATTGAGGTTATTGATACTAAAGATGGAATGTGCTTAAGTCAGAGAAAGTATTGTATTGATGTTATATCTGAATTTGGGTTGTTGGGTTGTAAACCAACTCAAACACCAATTGAATCCAATCTTGGACCTTGTAGTGATGACTCTAATGATACTCCTCTTGAAAATATGACTGAGTATCAAAAGTTGGTTGGAAAGCTCATTTACCTTACCTTAACCAGGCCTGATATTGCTTTCTCTGTTCATGTCTTGAGTCAATATATGCATAACCCATATTAGTCTCATCTTAAACTTGCTTTAAGGGTTCTTAGGTACTTGAAAGGATGCCCAGGTAAGGGAATTCAGCTTAAAGGTAATACAAATCTCTCCTTAAGAGCTTATGTAGACTCTGACTGGGCCAAGAGGGTGACTGCCAGGAAAAGTATCACTGGATACTCTCTTTTCCTTGGTGGCTCACCCATTTCTTGGAAAAGCAAGAAACAACCTACCATATCTAGATCCTCTGCAGAAGCAGAATTTAGGGCTCTTGCAGCCATTACTTGTGAAATTATTTGGGTTTTAAAAATTCTAAATGAATTTGGTATAAGGCAGCAAGAACCTGTCCCTATTTTTTGTGACAGTAAAGCTGCTATACAGATTAGTGCCAATCCTGTCTTTCATGAGAAAACCAAACACTTTGAAATTGACTTATACTTTGTTAGAGAAAAGATTAGTATGGGGGTTGTTGACACAATCAAGATTGGTTCTGAAGATAATGTGGCAGATGTATTCACTAAAGGATTATCATCAAATCAACATATCAAATTCTGCAATCTTTTAGGAATGTTTGACCCCTTCCACAATTAATTTGTGGGGGGGTGTTGAAATATCAAATCAATTGTGTCATTTCTCACTTGGAATGGTTTGTGCAGGTTCTCAACTTGATGATTCATCAAAGCTCTTAGTTGGAATGCAGCTTGGATCATGGAAAGAAGATGCTTATATAAGGAAGGAAGAAAGAAGGACCTGCTGTGCAAGTATTTGAAGGAGAGAAGGACTGAAGATGGATATTTACTCCTATTTTGTATTTTATGCTTTTTTTGTAATAAGTAAGAATGGAGGGACCATTTATGTAACTTCGTATAGGGTTTGGCTATATAAGCCAAACCCGACCACTGTTCCTCACCACCACTTGTTGCAGCCCTTATTTTCTTACCGTTTGAAACCCTTGTTTCAATGTAATCGTTTAATTTGTTTTCTGTTTATATTCTGTACTAAAACCTTTAATCAATCTTATGACTAGTTTGTTCATATATGCTGCAGCGATGTGTGTCTATTTTAAGTATATATTCATATTTTTCTACAAATGTACAAGTAAAACAAGTTTGGTAATAAGTTAAGTTAATTGTTAAATATTGTTATACTTAATAGATAACTACTTGGGGTGTGCATGTAATGTTCGTGCAATGAGTCTCCTAATCTTTAAAAAAGAAATGAATATTTAAATATAGTTTTATCGGTTAAAAGCAGTAGTAGCAAAAACAGAATTTAATGCAGTGTTGCTCTGCTCCTATTTTAGCTCCCCACAACCAGCGACTTTCTGCTTCTTTCCGTCAACGCTCCGGCATCTTCCACCGCCGGCGGTACGATTCTTGTTTCTTTTTCTCTCTTGTGTTTATATTATTACTTTTGGATCTAAACTTTTAGCTTATAATCAAACCTCGTTCATTATGCAAGTTTTTTTTATTATTGTTATTTAATACTTGGCTTTTATTTTGTGACTTAGATTTTGTAAGTAAAGGTGCTGAAAGTTTTGAAAACATATTCAAATGTGCTTTTGTTTTTTGAGTTCAAATAACATATGTGACAAAAGTTTTCTATTTTTAGAAAGGAAGTTGTAGTAGTGAGTTTGTTGTAAAACAAATATAATTCATCTTGAAGAGATTTAGGAGGTGTTTGGGACTGCGTTTTCAAAACTGTTTTTTGAAAAAACATGTCTCGACCCGTTTTTGATAAAAGAAAAAAAAAAAAAACTGTGGATAATCACTTTTATAGTGAAACACTTTTTTCTGATTATTTATGGTTTGTAGACACAATATTTAGATAATCCATTCAAACGCAATTCAAAACACCCCCTTAGTTAGTTAGTTAGTTAGTTATTACTTTTAGTTAGTTAGTTAGTTAGTTAGTTAGTTAGTTATTAAACACTTTTTTCTGATTATTTATGGTTTGTAGACACAATATTTAGAAGTTGTTTAGTTGTAGATGAATTGGACGCTTCGATGTTAATGATTTTCATGTAATTGAGATATTTGGGCTATACTTGAAATGGGTTAGGATGTACCCTATACGAACTATATATGTCACTGAAATTCCGGACCCAGATAGCAGGGCCAAGGGAGTTGGAATTTTGATTTGTGAGTCGTGACTATGCTGACTTGTAACCCATGAGGCTTATTGTCGTTTGTAATCTCTTGAACCCCTTACCAACAAATTTCAACTATCTATTTTTGGGTGTTCAATATATATATATGGAATACAAAGTCGAATTTGGAACTCTCATAACCAGATTCTCCAATGTTGCCAAAATCGAAAACATTACTCTTTGTATCATCTCATATTAAAATTCATGTAACCAAGATGTATAGAGGGTCAAATTGTTGCTTTTATAAAGATTTCGTACTAGGTGAATGAGATATCCAGTCATTGAAAATTTTTCACCCATAAACAAAAATCCACCAACAATTTTTAGAAATTTTCTTAAGGAAATGTAGGAATTTTTTTTAAAATGCTAATGTTGGGTACTTAAAGAAGAATTTTCATAGAAAAGAGAGAAGACATATTTCAGTTTCATATATGATTGTATAGTTTTCAGCTATCTGTCTTTCAAAGATGGAAAACTATATATGCTTTTATGCATCTTAGATATCGCCGGCATATGCACCGTTTCAGTTTTTACAAACAATCTAGGCTTTTAAAGTTAACAAAATCTTATTTTTTTACTAAATATTGAGCATAAGAAACTGAGAAAATCGAGACTATTTACTAAACTTTATCATCTTTAATCATGAGATCTGGCTTGATGTTATACATATCCAGGGAAATTTCCAAAATATCAGCATACAGTCTTTAAACAGTTTCCCAATCAGAAAGTTCCTTCTCTTCAACAATGTTGAGAGTTCTGTACGTCCTCCTTGTTGTTCTCTGCTCCCTTTTGAGTTTTATCGGGTCATCCAATGGTATTGGCGTGAAACAGCTACGCTTTGATAGAAAAAAGGGCGAGTTCAAGATTCTGCAGGTGGCTGACATGCACTATGCAGATGGCAGAAAGACTCCTTGTGAGGATGTGTTGCCGCAACAGTTTGCACATTGCAATGATCTCAATACCAGTGTTTTCATTTACCGTATGATTGAAGCTGAGAGACCTGACCTTGTTGTTTTCACGGGAGATAATATCTTTGGATTTGATGCAACAGATGCTGCAGCATCCATGGATGCAGCCTTTGCACCTGTTATAGAATCTAGAATCCCATGGGCTGCTGTTTTGGGAAACCATGATCAGGAATCAACATTGTCAAGAGAAGGAGTCATGAAACACATCGTTGGAATGAAACACACATTGGCTCAGTTAAATCCTTCTGGTGTTGATGTTATTGATGGTTTCGGGAATTACAATCTTGAAGTTCACGGAGTTGAGGGGTCGAGTTTGATGAACAAATCAATCCTGAACTTATATTTTCTTGACAGTGGTGACTACTCTACTGTCCCTTCGATTCCTGGTTATGGATGGATTAAACCGTCTCAACAGTTTTGGTTTCAACAAACATCTAAAAAGCTACAAAAGACATCAAAAGCTCCCGGTCTTGCTTATTTCCATATCCCATTGCCCGAGTATTCATACTTTGATCGATCAAACTTTACAGGTGTGAGACAAGAAGGGATAAGCTCTGCTTCTGTGAACTCAGGCTTCTTTACAACGTTAGCTGAAGCAGGTGATGTGAAGGCTGTTTTCACAGGACACGATCACATTAATGACTTCTGCGGAGAGTTAACTGGAATTCATCTTTGTTATGCTGGCGGGTTTGGATATCATGCATATGGGAAAGCTGGATGGTCAAGAAGGGCTCGGGTCGTTGTAGTTTCTTTAGAAAAGGGGTCACATGGTGATTGGGGTGGAGTCAAGTCTATTAGAACATGGAAGCGGCTCGATGATAGAAACCAAACCGCCATTGATGGACAGGTTCTTTGGAGCAAACGTCCATCTGGGAATCGTAGAAAGAAGCCTATTCACCGTGGTTAAATAATTTGAAGTTCAATCTTCATTATTAGTATTAGTATTCCACAGTTTGCAGAGGTAAGCAGTTTGTGCTAGGCTCTCATATGTAATAGTTAAATTTATTGTTGCTAGAAAAAACATATATAGCCAACTTCTCTTTGAGGACTTATTATTTAAAAGCATGTTGCTTCAATTGACCATACATGATATTAGATACAAACTAGGTACATATGACAAACTCATTTAGCTTCTATCAAACCTAAAACTGGTACCACTATGAAGTAAATATATTTAGCTCATTTAGCTTCTATAAACTCATTTTTTTCGTAAAAAAACTATAAATTATGAAAAGTAAAATCGGCTCAAAAACGATTGTGATTTTAATTTGGGTAAAGTTTATTTTTATATATATTTGATTGTGTTTTAAATTTTTGATATTCATTTTATTATATCTGTTTAAAAGTGACATTTTTTCATGTATAATCGTATAAGATTTTTTTCAAGATGATAATTTATTTATCTAACTGATTATTTTTTGTAATATAAACAAATATGATATTTTAGCTATATATGGGATTTTGATTTAACATTTTCCTTTAGCTAAAAGTATAAATTATGCTTTATACTTGATGTTTTTTAGATACACAT
Organism: Erigeron breviscapus; assembly: GCA_034093135.1. Classification (NCBI taxonomy): domain Eukaryota; kingdom Viridiplantae; phylum Streptophyta; class Magnoliopsida; order Asterales; family Asteraceae; genus Erigeron; species Erigeron breviscapus. The sequence continues at coordinate 887,118 of CM067169.1, read as the reverse complement.
ATATTGTTTGATTAAATGTAAATTTTTACATACGTATAACTTTTATATATTTTTCTTTTACCAAAGTCTTTCTTTATATTATTTTTTTCCTCCAAAGGGTGAACTTATATATTAACATCCAAACATGTACAATTAATATTTACATGAGCCTTGAACATTCCAAGACTAATACTGCTACTTCTATCAAACTAGAATACCAGAATTCAATTACTTTTCTAATGACTACAAATACAAAATCTGATACACATCATCCTTCTGATTCCACCTCTCCAAGTCAGAACAGAAACTAACCCATTTAACCATGAGCAGCCTTATTCAGCCCTTAATGCATACCTCACGCATCCGACATACTTAGCCTACTCTTATCCTACAAACTTTGGTTGAATACCCCACTTCTCATATTCCCTAATAACATGTTCAGTTTTCCTAACCTTCAACCCCATAAGCCTCAATTTTATAGCCTCACTTATACTCTCAATAACAACATTCTCAGTTCTTTCCTCACCACAAAACATTCTTCTATTCCTTTCCTACCAAATGTAATAGACAGTTTATCCCAAAATTAGTCTTCCCACAACATTAGCTACTGCATTACTCTTACACTTTGATGACATTATGGCCACAATGTTCTCCCAATCACCATATATTCTTGAAACCGAACTACTCTTTAGCATTTCTTCCCACACCTTCTTTGAAAATTTGCACTGAAAAAATAAGTGGTCATGAGAGTCCATACAAGCTTTACAGAGATACCATCCTTATTCCACACCATAATTCTGTCTTGAGTCTGCAGCTTTCCTTGCACAGCCATCCACATGATAAACATGTGACTAGGTATTCCTTGTGAAAACCAAACTAGTTTGCTCCAATGTACTTTGGCAGCAGCGTTCTCTCTATAATCCTCCCATACATTCTTAACAGTAAACTCTACTTCCTTATCATCGTTTTGTTTCCACGCCACTCTATCATTTCTAACTATATTATCTGGAATAGGAATTTCTGTTATAAACGGGTACTGATCAATCCATTCAGCAGGCCACTTCCACCCATCATTATCAAACATATTAGCCACATTCATATCAGTATCAAGCCCTGCATAATAGATACTTCTCCTACTGATTATATTACATAAAGGCCCATTATTGATCCACCAATCATACCAAACAGAGGTGTTGTTACCATTTCCCACTTTATGTCTAATATGGGATTTAGCTTTCTCTCTTAACTCCAATAAAGCTCTCCCTTTGAGTTTAACAGTATGTACCCACAAGCTTTCCTTTTTAGTAACAATATTCCAAATGTTTTTTGTAAGTAAAGCCTCATTCCACTCACTTTAATCCCAAACCCCATTGGCCTACAAACATTTTTCCAAGCAACCTTGGCCTTTCCTTTAGCAATCTTACAGTAGGGATTGGGAACACTGATGCCCAATACACTTGCATTGATGATACAACTGCAGCTATTAATTGCATACGAGAGGGACTTGTTTTTCCAATTGCACTCTCTACTCTTGACTTTATCAACCACCTGCTTACACTCAATTAGACTTAACCTTTTAGTAGATAAAGGTACTCCCAACTTGGCCTTTCTTGCACTCCTTTATCAATGTTCCCAAAGAATATACTACTTTTGTTCATGTTTGGTATTAATCCAGACACATTGCTGAATTCCATCAGAGACTTTTTAATTACTTCAACTGATTCCACACTTCCAGTACCAATAGATCATCAGCAAAACATAGATGGGTAAGCTTTAAACCATCACAACCTGCATGATACTTAAATCCACTTGTTTCTTGTACATTCTTAGCCATGAGGAGTCTTTCTTTATATTCTTTATTGATTTTTTTTTTTTAATATCAGGTATTATTATTTTCATCATTGTATAGTGATATTGAATATTTTTAAATATGTTATTATATGATTGTTTATATGTTATCAATTTATTTAGTTAGGCAAAATTTTATAATTTATCATAAAATCTAAAATAAATAAAACATATGTTTTGAATCTATCCAAGGAAATAGAAATCCTCTTGAGTCTTGATTAGAGGGGCAAAACAGGAAATGTGACAGTAGCACTGGGTTTTAAGGAGGTTTTATCCAAACATATCAGTTTCTTCAACCAAATATCATCCTCCTCCTCCTCTTTTCACAAACACAAAAACAAAAACATCCCCACCAACCAACAAACAAGCTGAAACAAACATGAACAACCTACAACAACTGTCTTCAATCTCCACAGCCACTTCATTCAGCTCTGAATTCCTCTTAATTTCCCCTCACACCCTTTTCTTTTCCTCCTCATCATCACCATCCTCTTATTATAATAATAAACCCCTGTTCACCAAACTCACAAGATTCCAAACACCCAGTAAGTTCCCTCATTTTAATATATATATGAATTTTTATACAAGCAGTAAAATCTTAGTACTTGGTGGGCATAATTATTTTTAGGTGTGGTTAATTTTATGTGCAACAGTTTATGTTAACTAAAGCCCTAGCAAAATGCATTTTTTTTTATCTATTAAATTTTGATTATATATGTTTTTTTTATTGTATAGAGATATTATTATGTGGCAATTCAAGTACTGCACCATTTATAAATGAACTAGAACAAGAAGGAGAAGAAGTTGAAATAGCTGAAGGTTATACAATGACTAAGTTTTGTGATAAAATGATTGATTTATTTCTTAATGAAAAGCCCAAGCCTAAAGATTGGATGAATTACTTGATTTTTAGACAAGATTGGAATAAATATCGCGATAGCTTTTATAACCGGTGTCAATCGTTAGCTGATAAAGAAAATGATTTCACTTTGAAGCAACGGTTGGTCACACTGGCTGCAGATGTTAAAAGGGTAAACTTCTTTTTTTTCTTACTATTGTTGTTGCCTAGTATAAGTTAAGTGTATAGAATTGTTAAAAAGTTGAATTATTGATAGTTGATTTTAGCTAAATGCAGCGGGAATTCAAAAATTGGGTTGCGTGTAGAGGTTATTTGGGACCGGGTTTTTTTTAAGTGATTTTGGAGTGTTTGGATGAAAAAGAACACTAGTGCTTATTTGCTTTTATATTGAAATAAGCACTTTTTAAAGCACCGTTGGAGGGTAGAGGTGCTTGTTGTAAATGCAGTTTTAAGAAAATTTCTCTAATTCTCTAAAGAACCATTGAGAACTTTTGGAATGTGCTTAATGGCATTGAGTTTTGGAGTTCAGAAAAAAATGGCGAAATGGAGAAACACGCCGAACTTTGGATTTTGAAATCACTCTTAAGTGTCTTGTTTCAAACCACAGAATATGATTGGGTCATACTTGTATATGATGCATAAGATAATTGTAGTGTTTTGAAAGAATGATGAATTTGCAGGTTGATGATGAAATGGAGAAACACGCCGAACTTCTTAAGCAGGTAGAAGAGAGCCCAATGGATATAAATGCTATAGTTACTAAGCGGCGTAGGGACTTTACAGAGGACTTCTTTCGTTATTTGAATGTCGTTCAACAAACACATGACAGTTTGGAGGACCGTGACGGTAATATACCTTTAATATCTTGTTCTGCCCTATATGTTTCCATCTTAATCAGCTATACTTGTTGATAATAAAATTGAGCCTATATCAACAATAAGAAACGCAAGTTTCTTTTTTATCACTAGGCAGATGGGAATGTATGTGTGTGTGCATGATTCATGAAGAAGCACCAAATTTGTGCTGTACTTTTCTTATATTACTTCTCTGTGTGTTTAAGCAGCTGTTGCAAGGCTTTCAGCTAGATGCTTATCTGCAGTAAGTGCTTATGACAACACATTAGAAACCGTTGACACGTTAGATGATGCACAAGCCAAATTTGAGGATATTTTAGACTCACCTTCTATAGAAGCAGCATGTGCCAAGATTAAAAGCCTTGCAAAGGCAAAAGAACTCGATTCCTCTTTAATTCTATTGATAAATAGTGCTTGGGCTTCAGCAAAAGACTCCCCTACCATGAAAAATGAGGTAAAGTTGAAAACTTTTTTTTATTTACTCTATGGTTATTCTAGAAAGAGTCCAACCCTTCTGACATTGAACTTTTAGGTTAAAGCAATAATGTACGAGTTATATAAAGCCACAAAGAAAAGTCTAAAGAGTATAGCACCAAAAGAAATAAAGCTACTCAAGTATCTGCTCAACTTCACTGACCCTGAAGAGCGTTTTTCAGCATTAGCAACAGCTTTCTCCCCTGGTAAAGACAACGCAGCCAGGGATCCTAATGCAATATACACGTAAACCACCCTCCATCCTGCTAAGAAAATTTTTTAATTTATTAACTGCAAAATTAACATTGATATTATTATTTTGTTTCGTGTTTGGCGCAGAACCCCAAAGGAGCTGCACAAGTGGATTACAATCATGCTTGATGCGTACCAACTTCATAAAGAAGATACTGGTATTGAGGAAGCAAAGGAGATGAGCCTACCGATGGCCATTCAAAGACTTTCCATTCTCAAGGAAACAATTGAAGAAGAGTATTTGGAAAAGGAAACCTCAGAAGCCAATAAAGACACCAATGCAGCAGGAGAAGAAGAAGACTGAGGTACTATTGTTCCCATGAACACTTTATCATCTGTGATTATTGGTTAGAACTCACTAGAATTGTATTCTATATTTGATATGGCCTGTATGGGGTGGATATAGGATATACAAATTTTGTAAGCATGTAGTTACATTGTGAGCTAGAATAGCTAGGTTGATAGTTTATCATATCTTGCTATTGTTTTTCTGGGTCTATATTATATATAAATGACAATGTCTTTCTATAAATTTATGAAATATCTCGAGATATAAAATTCTTAGCATCAATCGTTAATAATGGCAAATGGATGAAGAATGTATTTTTTTCCAACTGTTATTGTGTATGTGATTGTTGATCCGAACAACTGTAACCAGCCTCTTGTTCAGGTCAATGGAAATTTCTATACAGTGTCCTTTATTGTTTTTAATAACGATATCCGGAACCATTGGCCTTACTAGTCCATTTAAAACCACCTGCTCTGCTTCTTAATGGCCAAACCAACTCTAGGAGTTACAGCCAAAGCTTTGTGATTCCTAAGAAGTGGATAATAGCCTTAAGATTCGGTTGACCTCTTAAACCAAGATCCGAGTCTTACTCATTAGGCCAACCTTATAAAGTCATAGGTCTTTAAATGCCAATAAATATCATGGTCTATCAACCCTGCAAACAAAACACTTGACACAAACCTAAACAGATGACTTTGTGATGTTTATTAGGAAGGTTAGTAAGAGGATGTATAATACTCTTGTAGCGAAGAGGAGTTTGACCATTTTATGATCGAAATTGACGAATGTAATATAAGATACTGTGTAACTTTTATTGTTAGATTTGTGTTTACCATATTATTAAAAAAAAATTCTATTAATGTTTGTTTTTAACTTGTTGAATATCAGGCTGAAGTTCAGTTGTAGTAATTCACTCATTGCTGCTATAAGATCAGTGTCCATTAATTGCAGTTACTAACATATAAGCCTTGTATTCGTGCAAAGCCAAAACGGCGAATAGCTTGCGACGCTTTTTGGCATGGTGGCAGTGATAGTTGGTGTTGGTGGTATAAGAGGGGAGACTCCGATGAAGTTGATGTGTCACATTATGATTTGTCGGGTTGGGTTTAACATGGGCGATTTTTTTTTGCAATGGTAAGTTTCGTATCACTGACGGGCCATTGGAGTATCATCGTGCCACTAGGGTACTACCCGATCATATCCCTACTAGGCAATAATGTCATTACACTAATTCAGGTAAAAACTCAATAAATATGAGAAAACCCCTTTTGTGAGATTCGAACCCATAACCTTATTGTTCCTGGGCCTTATCCAACCATAAAATGTCACTAGCCATTGGCAACATTGGTGAAATAATAGTGTAATTTATTTTCTCTTGTTTTCATTTATCATTTACCTCATACAAATAGAACAAAAGTGGTTAATGGAATTCGAATATGCTGGTGAAGATTCGGATTTTGCATCATCAAAATATATATAAAAAAAATGATGTAATGTTATTGACACAAAAATATTTAATCCAATATCGCAGGATAATATATTTGTTGGAAAAGTTTGTACGTTCAAGCAACCTCTGATAATCTGACTTTGGTACTTTGCAATCATAAACAAGCATTTATTTAAGCTATACAATCTACGTAATACCAACCATTTGTCCATTTCTAACTAGAATAAATGTTGAACATATAATTACTCAAGGGTTCAAATCGAGTTGTAACGGAATGGTTCGTTTTTGTGTGTTTAATTTAGACTAAACAGATAATATTTTTCATATTCAGGTTATCTGATGACCACAAAAGACTCTGGATGAGGATGACCACAACACTGTTCAAGTGTGGTGATTTGTGATGACAATGGTTTACCTCTTCATGTGTTTAACTCCTATTATTATCGTGAAATTAAGAATATTTCTATAATGAAAAAAAAAATGTTTTTAACAGCTTACCCAAGTAACCACATGTGTTAATTTGATGTTTTAGGAAAATAATTCATAATGTAATATTAAAAAATCTAGAGCAACTTATCTTTCTCAAATTACCAATCATTTGCATCAAATTGGATAAAGTTAGGGATGGTTGGTATATGTCATTGTCTCGAAGAATGACTATGAATAATGTTATGATAGATGACAATGATGTTGCACTTAATCTATAATAATTACAAATTAGTTATAGTATAAACTCTTATGTTGATCAAATAAAAATGCGTTAGACATGACCAAAAACATGGTGTGTTTTTGTCATTAAGTTGCTACGTCTAGAATTTGCACTCGTTACTTGGCATGAATAAGGCGTAGCAAATAGATAATGTTACGCTTTCTTAATTTCTCATGAAAATTATATTTATTTGATAGGCTTATAGTTATAACAAATTTGAAAAAAATATCAATTACTATTAGGTAACATCATGAGGTGATGATGAAAAGATTTTTGGGTTAACCAACCTACATCTAAGTCAATAAGATTTGTTTGGCTGTTTTTTTTTATAAGAAAATAGAAAACGTAGTAAGTTGAAGTACCAGTAGACAGTAGTACATGTATTGAACGTACAGTTAGTACATTTTACATCCTTCATATTGTATCAGGATAGCATAAACCACCACTGAAACTGATTTTATCTCAGGTAAATCAATGTCATCCAGATATTATTGTTACTGAAAGTATAAAACATAAGAATTTCGCTTTTGTACTTTCTTTACTGCCTTGTATATTAATAGTTCCATTTGAAATGAGATTCCTGTGTATTTAAAACCAAATTCATATGCTAACTAGTTGTTAAGAAAACGCAACGAATACTATACCAATCTTAAGTAAAGTGTGATCGGCTTAATCCACATGTAGGTATTCTGTATTTGTATATGGGTAGTTCAGTGTTACGTTCACAAGATAAATTTTCAAGTCGTGTAATTCCTAATAGTTGCAGTATGCGTTTGTGATGTAGCTGGGTGCAGGGGAAGTCAAAAATATATGGAACAAGAATTGGAGTGCAGTGCAGCACAAGGTATGATGATAAGTCAAGATCTTGTGGCTGCTGCCAAGACTCACTTGCAGTTTCTTGCTGCTGTAGACAGAAACCGTTGGCTTTATGAAGGCCCGGCCTTGCAACATGCCATCTACCGGTAATTAAATCATAGACAGATAAACGGAATCCAACTAACTTTATATATTAACTTAGTTAAGTGTTGACATGTACATTATTGGTTTGCTGGCTGAGATTGCGTAATTGCGTTTAATATTCTCGTTTGGTTATCATAACAATCTTGAGACACTCGATTTCAGGTATAATGCTTGCTGGCTTCCTTTGCTAGCTAAACATTTAGAGTCTTCGGTCAGTAAAGGACCATTGGTAGTTCCTCTTGATTGTGAATGGGTTTGGCATTGTCACAGGCTCAACCCGGTAGATTACTTGACTTAAGTTTTGATTCATTGTTGTTTTGTTTGTGATTACTTTTCGATTTTTAGAGTTCTATTGATTATCTTGATTTCCGGATAATTAGTTTAAGTTGCATAATTGAAGTATTAGTTTGTGTCCTATGCGTGTTTTGGTCATTAGTGAAATAGGACCATATACTTTTTCTTCCCTGGTATTCAAAACATTGACATATAAAAATCCCCACAATTTTGTGATGTCTAATGAATTATCGAGAGTGCATCTATGGCTCTGCAGCAAAAGTTTCACTCTCTTGGATGCCTTTGAGAAAGATATTGTTTTTGGAGACTAAATTGTAGTTGTTGATGTCTTTTTCTCAGGTTAGATACAAATCTGATTGTGAAGAGTTTTATGGAAGGATTCTTGACAACTGTAATGTTGTCTCTTGTGTTCAAGGAATATCAACAAAGAAACTGAAGAAATATGGAACAAACTGTATCCCAGTGAGCCGTATGACATCAACTTAGAATATGCAAAAGATATTTCTGCAAACGTCTACGAAACTGAAAAACATACCAAATACAATCTGGTTTTAGCTATCGAAAGACAGGCGCCATTCTTTTACCAGGTAAACTCCACACCAAGAGTTCACATTTTGATAATTAAATTTAGTTTTTAATTATAACTTGTGTGACAGGTGTCAAGGCCTCATGTGAACAATCATCAATTTCTTGAAGCAGCTGTAGCCAGATACAAAGGTTTTCTACATCTAATTAAGAGAAATAAGGAACGATCCATAAGATGTTTTTGCGTTCCGACATATGACATTGACTTAATTTGGCATACACACCAGCTACACCCTGCTTCTTACTGCAACGACTTATTGGACTTGCTTGGTAAAATTCTGGAACATGATGACACCGACCAAAACCGAGACAAGGGTCAGAAGCTAGATGTCGGGTTTTATAATACTACCAAACAATGGGAGAGGTTGTTTGGTTCAAGATATTGGAGAGCAGGGGCAATGTATAGAGGTACACCTTCTCCACTCACCACCACTCCTTTCATACCAAAAGTGGTCGCAAAGAAGACTAATTCAACTAATCAGTTTCAGAAATTAGTCAATCTTCCTAAAACAAATGTTATCGAGGTATTTCCCGTACATATAATAACTTGAAGATTATTTCAAAACTTATCCAGTTTACTAATAGCTGAACTGTGTTACTGCAGGTTGTTTTGGAAATTGTGGATATCCAAAACTTGCCAGAGACCCACAAGAAAAAAGTTGGGGCCTTTTTACGTAAATCACAGCCTGATGATATCTTTGATTTCAAGAAAAAACTTGATATCCAGTCTGAATCTGGGAAGAAGCAGGTTGCAACATTCCGTTGTCAACCTACTGGATCTCTTTTGTTTGAACTTGTATCTGATTTCCCTTCCAACTTACCATTATCCAACCCGGCCAAAACTTTGGGTCGCTGTTTTATCTCTTTGAAAGACTTGGTCTCCAATCTATCTGTAGACAAATGGTTGGATTTGGTTCCAAATTCTGGCACTATTTTTTCTGACCCTATTCGTTTAAGAGTAGCAGCCTCATGTACTGTGCCAATCCCAGCACCACATGTACTCCAGATAGCGTGCAGGTCCCCATTACTAAAGGACTGCACACAGGTTACAGATAGAAGTGGCAATGAAATCCTTGGCCTACAAATGAGGTATTTGACCAAATTTATAGTTTGTTAATTAGGATAATGTATTAAGCTACTCGGATTGCTGGCTTGTTATACAGGGAGATGAAAGGAATTGAAACGATGGATGGAAAATTGAGAAAGGAGGTAATCGGCATTACAAGAGAAGGGGAGACAGTTGTTCTTGGCGAGTTTCTTGGGTCGGGATGGTCTTTGATGGATTCTCTATGGTCCCTTCAAGTTCAGAAGAACGGTGACACAGATGTCAATCTCCTGCTCAGCGGCCCTCACACCGTAAGAATCACTTGCTTGAGTTGCTGAATAAATTTTAGTCTTTATTTATATCAACTATTTTCATGAAAAAGGTCCAGACAACATATAACTTCTGACCCTATGGTGAAACTTCATTTAGGTTAAATTGATTCCTGGAAGAAAGCTGGAGTATGAAGTCAACCACCATGAAAGGCAAACACACAAACATAATTTCATGACAGCAGTCGAGTTTTCTGCAGAGTACCCATATGGAAAAGCGGTAGCATTGTTCAACATCAAATCTGGGATTTTGATGGTAAATTAACTTTTGAAAGTTTTACTTGGCTGGAACCGAACACTTATTACTGATACGTTTTACTCATTCTTTTTTTATTTTAACAGTTACAAGAAGCATGGTTTGCGTTACCTGGAATCATGTCTGCTTTCATAGTGTTTAACATTCTGGGGAAGGAAGGAAATGATGGTGAAAGTATAAAGGAGACTGAAGTTATGGCTAACGAAATAGACTTCAATGCTGAAATTGCTAAAATAAATATGGCAATACCAGACTTGGGTAAAGGTTATAAAGACGAGTTAGCAAGCGGTGGATGTGGTAGTGGATGCGGTAGTGGTTGTGGGAATATGGTTAAGAGTGGTGGCTGTGGTGGTTGTGGGGGTGGATGCGGAGGTGGATGTGGGAATATGTTGAACGGTGGTGGCTGCGGTGGTGGATGTGGAGGTGGTTGTGGAAACATGGTGAAAAGTGGTGGATGTGGAGGCGGTTGTGGCGGTGGATGTGGTGGTGGTTGTGGCGGATGTGGAGGCGGTTGTGGAAACATGGTTAAAAGTGGTGGCTGTGGTGGTTGTGGTGGGGGATGTGGAGGTGGCTGTGGAAGTATGTTGCAAAGTGGTGGTTTCGATAACATCTCAGGAGGTCCCTGCAATGATGAACAACCATTGCCAGTAGCAGCTCATGCATAAGAGATCTGTTCATCAGGCAAATTTCTAGCCAGAAACTAGGCTTTCATTTTGAAGAAATTTGCATATAATTGATGTGTGTCAAGAATAAGCAAGTGTGTATTTGTTGTATAAACAGTGTGATGTCTTCCAGGAAGTTGTCTGTACACCCAAGGGCAAGATAAACTCAAGATTTGTTTTGGGTGATATCAAGCAAAGGGGCACAGCTTCTAGTTGTTAATATTCCTTTCTGTGCTCCCTCAACTATGGTTATGTACATATCATATATTTACATTCCTTGTTTTTATATGCCTAAAGTTGCTTAGCACTCATCTATATTGTTGTATGCACATATCTAATTCGTTCAATTGCTTAGCTTCTAAAAGCTTGACACTTAGCGCTTCCATCATTGTAAAACATCCTTATCAGTACACTTCAGTTGGATACAAACGATAAGACAATATTACACATTTTACTTAGCCTATAACTAATATATTTACCCTGCCTTAAGGACAGGTATTGCGTTAGTCCAATAAAAAGGTTGTTACCATAAAACATTGATTATATAATAATGGTTAGTAGTAAACATGTTATAAAGTATGTATAATGTTAATTCAGTTATATAAAATCTTCCTATAGAACAAAAATAGTCATTTTAATCAACTATCACAACAAATAGTCATGTTTTATTGTTTTAATGTGGGGGTAAAGTAATTTACATTCAGATAGTGAAGACAAATACAAGAAACATCTCAATTGATTTCTTAAATAACAGGTCATTTACAGTATATTATAGGGATGGTTGCAACGCAAAGACTATATAGAGCTTCAAGAAGAAACACAGATTTGAGACACCCAGACTAATTAGGACAAAAACAACAATTGTAACACTTCAAATGATCACTTATTTCAACTCGATTATGCACAGTTAAAATCTTGTTTCAGATATTAAGCAATGTAAACAAGAACTCACTTGAAAAGAAAAAACTTCAGCTGTAATCTGGACAGTAGCAGTCATAAAAAAACCTCACTGTCATCCTTGTCAGAATCTGTACCACTCTCATAATCAAAAAGGTCGTTCAAAGCTGCCGCCTGTTGATGCTGGAACTCATTGATAGCATCCCTTGCACTAAAAACCAGAGCGTTTTTTGCTGCTTTCATTGCAATCTTTCTCTCTGCGGAGCTCTCTTGTTTCATCCCTAGATTTTTATCGTGCTTTTCCGCCTTTTCACTTGCTGCCTTCCTCGTAGCTTCTCTGCAGTTCAACTGGTCGATATATTTCTCATGCAACACTTTGTTTTTAACCGGTTTTAGAACAGGAGGACTCGCGAGTGTGGCTCCGTACAAACTACTAAATTTTGAAACACTCTTTTTATGGGCTGTAGAAGATCTTTCTTGACACCTTTTGAGTACTTCGTTCGGGTTACGATCAGGTGTGGTAAACATCCGATTACCATTTACAGATTCGGCGAATGTGGGCTCCAAAACTGAAAACAGATCAGCCGCAGATTCCTGTTCCACTTTATACTGATTTTGTATCATATGTCTTATGGTTCTCTGAACTACATGACTCTTCTGCTTATGGTATCTAGGCCTTTTAGCTGCAGGACTTGATGCGTTGAGCAACTTATTTGCAACAAGACAAGAGTTCTGTAAACTTTTTAATACTCTAGGCCTAGCATGCATACGAGGTTGTGGTGGTGTTAAATGACTACTGTGTACTTTGTCAAAACATTCCTGTGCAGATTTTCCAGGCACCTAAAACACATACATTAGTAGCAAAATTAAACCTCAAAAGATGCTAAATATGAATTTATGATCATATGCAGAAAACACAATTGAGTTGGCCATTGTCAAAAGCACATGAAATAAAGCAAGATCAAAACTTTTGTGATATTACGCAGTAGACATAGAGTTTATAAGGGGTAGTTTATTACCATCCTAGAAACCTTCTTCCAAAACCGTGGGGTGGGCTTTGCTTCTTGGTAAGCTCTCTCCAACGCCAATTCCTGCTCTTTAGTCCAATCTTGAGCCAACCCGATGCTATTCTCAAACTCATTTCGTGTTCTTTTAACCCCGACACTCTTTCTCATTTTGTTAACATCCATCACATTTATCGGCCCCTCATGTACCACCATAGCAGTGGTAACATCAACTTCATTCATACACTTATTTACATATTTTCCTGATAACTCTTCATCCAAAACCTGCTTTTCAGTTATCAACAAACCCCCTTCGTGTATAAGATCATCAACATTATTCTCCCTACTTTTCTTACTCTCTTTTACCGTATTCTGTGGCAGCCGGCCTTTAGACCTTTTAGATTTATTCATGTCCTTTTCGGTTATCTGTTCACTAGATGAACAACCATTGCTCATATTTCCGAATAATCCACTAGTCCTACGTGTTACCCGCCTCTCCAATTCCCCTAATACAAAATTAAATTACAAATTATTACCACATAATTTATTTTATTTTTTTAAAAAAAAGATACTAGATTTGTATATGAAACGGCCAAATTAATAATCAAATCAAATATGTTGTAAGAAACTGCTGATACGGGCCGACCCATCGGTCAAAAACTAACAATGCAGATAAAATAGATATGCTAATTACACTTATTAGGGTTAGTTAGTCTCAATTAAATTTCCTAAAATATGATCAATAAATTACAAAAATAAATACATAAAAAAATAAGAAAAAAGATTACTGCTTTTCTGATTTGAGGTCTGAGACAACGTTTCAGCATTGCGTGGCTCCGGGTCAGAGGTTATCGGGTTTTCAGGATTAACGAGTACGATTTGAAGAAATCTTGGTGATCTTCGGAGGGCAACAACGCCTGATGTTGATGGGTCATTTTTATTGGAATTTTTTCTTTGGGGCATTTTTACAAACACCTGGTATACGTTTGATTTTGAAAGATATAGACGTAGTGGGGGAACGAGGGAATAATTTATTCGAATTTGTGAAGTGAAGCCCATTATATTAGGGGCTTAAAACATTTGGGCCTCAATGTGTCGTTTCGAAGTTTTGGTCAAAAGTAACGGATTTGTATCATAAAATGGCATATTAAATGGATGTTAATGCCATAATAAAAAGTGACAACGGTTAAACAATACAATTTATCATACTAACACGAATGTTTTTTTATTTTTCTTTATATGTTTCAAAATTCAAATGTTATGTAAGCGTATAATTATTAAAATGGCAATAATTTAATTTAATTTATCAGATTAGAGAACCCTATTAATTTTACGATGATTTGTATATTTAATGCTATTTTTGATTGTTTATGTAGTTAAAAACTTATCTATTATTTCTATTGGAAATGATATACCCTTATACAATTAGTTTTAATAATCATCTTAACAATTTGATTGCATGATAAATGTGATCTACTAATTCTTTCTAGGGTGAGAAGGTATGTAAAACTAGCTTGTGCTAGAGTTTTCGCTGTGATGATTAATCCACATCTTTCAAAAAAAAAAAAAAAACTTCATCCCTTATTTTTACCAAGTATAATCATTAAACTAGGATTATTGGACTGATTTTTTACAAGATATATCATTTTTTTTATTATTTGGTATACACATAATAAAGTGTAGTTTAAATATATACGTAGTATATATGACCCACAAGTTGTAAATTTTATCATTACGCTCCTTTCGACACCCCACATTATTCATATTAACATCTTGAGACGTAGGTTAATAAGAACTTGTGTGTATGCAACTATGGAACCAAGCTTGAATAAGTTTGACGATGTGCCTCGAGTTGGCTCTCGAACGATCATCATAGTTCGATTGTAAATACATACGCAAATCTATATCTGTCAAAAACTTGTGTCATTTGGAAAAAGTTAAAGGACAACCAAATCAGTTGTGGAATAATGAGAGGAAGAGGTACCATTTTTGTACCAAAAAAATTTCAAAAGTAATAATGAGCCACAGTTCATAAACCACAATGAAAATTGAAAAGACATCCCCTGCCTTTGAATTCTATCATTACTAACCTAATTTCTAACGATACAAGGATTTCCACTTAAAAGAGAAGTTCCTATCCGTAGATTTTTTGTTGGGCTTGGTATAATTACACCCATCTATGACCAAATGTTCTGGATGTAAATAATAACCATTCCAATCAAATATGTTGTTTGGAAAATGATCATCTCTTAATTCATTAGTTTAAAAATCCTCCTAATTTATAGGACGGTGACATGTGAAAATTTAAGGGGTAAAATTAGGAAAGAGATTAAGTGTAATCTACATGTCACATTCTTATGATGTTAAGAGGATTTTTAGGCTAATATTTAAGAGGATTAATCATTTTTCATATTGTTTATGTTAAAAAGTATTTTCTTGACATATAGTATATGTAAGATAAAGTAGTTTTTGTTATTCTAGCAAAATAAGGATTAGATCATTAGAGAAAGAGAATTGATTTTTATACCACAAAACTTGATAAATTTACCACACAGTACAATTATTAAAGCATATTATACAAGTCAGTAAAGCATGTTTGTGGTAGATAAATTGAAAGTTATGGTATCAATATCACCCCTTTTAAAGAAACCTTAGCACGTAGTCTTTTGAACCCAATTTACCTTTCTTAAGGACCACTTTGTTTTTTTCGTTTAATACCACCATGTGGAGACGGGAATGTTGGAACCACGTTAGTGTGACCGTCACTGATCGTTTATCATTCATGATATAATAATTGACGATAACTGAAATCCCTATGTCTAGTAAATATATGATGGACGTATTTACTCTTAGAGACATATTATAGGGTTTCCCATTAGGTGATTGTAACTAAGAGGACTAATGGTACACACATTAAACACCAAAGGGGTTGAATGTGTAAATACTCTCCTTATAAATAGAGAGTCATTAATCCTAAGTTAAGGTTAATCACATACTCAATTCTCCCCTTAAATTCGTGTGTTTTCTCCTCTCTAATTCGTGCATCAAGTTACAGCCGAATTAATCATCTCATTATTAATCAATCACCTTGTTTTGGGAACCCGAAATCAATGGCAACTATGTTTAATGCCTTTACAGGTTCCACAGGATCGTCTGGTGAGTATTTTCCCTTGAATCAAATCATGTTTATTCCAACATGTGGTATCAGAGCCACGTTACAAACGATCCGTCATGATTTGGTTTGATTTCAAGGGGTTTTTCGCGAAATTAAAATCTGCAGAATATGAACTCGTGCTGACGTCATCACGAATTCGTGATGACATCATCACGAACTTATGACTTATATATGCTGACGTCGTCACGAAATCTTACAGGAGTATTAATACGTCATCACCATGTAATACCCGTCATTTTATTGTTCACCTAAGTATTTCCTCCAACAAAATCTCGCGAGCATCATCTCCATCAACAACAACGATTTAGGGTTTTGTATGGTTTATATTTATGTATTCATAATCAAAGTAAACAAAATTGGATGGAGAATAAAGAATAATATGTGCAGCTGAATGTTCTGTAGAGGATTTGAATAAAGGATTAGATTGAATTGTGAGTAGAGGTTGAGGAAGAAGATTGAGAGAAGGGTGAAATTTTTTTCTGTTCTTTTTTTGGCTATTAGGTCGGTTCCAGTTGTATTTTTAATTATTTTTGATAAATAAAAACAGAGAAATTAAAATAAAAGAAGGATGGGCGGGAATGTAGTCTCAAAATGGCTCTGGTGGCTCTAAATACTTCTTCAGCCTCCTGTTTTAGTATAGTATTAGATAGTCAAATTCAAATTGTGAACCAAATATATATCTGAAAAGCAGGGGCAGTAACCTTTTGCGTTTTGCCTTTATGTAAAGATACAGAATTATAGGTCTTTCTTGATGACGATTGTGTTGATACTTTTAGGGGACATTTCTTGCCAAAAAAAAAAACTCATTTGTGACCCCATTTTATGATGAGAAGTCACTTGCCACCAAATTAAGTGATATATGCAGATATCCAATTTTAGGTATCAATCAATAACATCAGATTATACAATTGGTAGTTGAGTTTATTAGTGGAAAATATGAAATCAGTTCATGGTTTCAAATCCATTTGTGGTATGTTGAGTTTCGTAACTAAATTGAATATCGATAGAGGATGTATGTTTACATAGTCGCTAACATATTAGGTTCATATATATATTGTATACTCGTATCCTTCTTGGATTCACATAAGGAATTTTTTTGTGTTCTTCTCAAAATCAATAATTAACGATTGCTAAACAATGTTAGAAACGTGGAGGTGAAGCAATTATCAAACTTTGAACCAGCTGGACATGCGGCTGTGAATGATGACGGTGTTCGGCTTTGTAAATTGTAGAATGGTTTATTTTAAACTTAACTGATTTTTGTGTTGCTTTTTTAATAGTGACAAGAGAAAGGTAATTGCGCGTTGCGGTGATAGAGGTGGCGGCGGTGGTGGTGATGTAATGGCGGCGGCGGTAGAGGCGGTGATGGCGTCGACGGCGATGCGGCGGTAGTGGCGGTGATGGATGGTGGTGGCACGCGGCGGTAGCGACGGTGGCAATTGGTGGCAGTGGCGGCAATTGGTGGTGGTGGCGGCGGCGGCAAGTAGTGGAAGTTATTGATGTAATGTGGCTATGATGTATGGTACATCATGCATTAGAATGTGTATATTGTTGAAACTTAAAATCAATATTGAAATTTTAAGTTCAATGTTGAAAATCAAAAGTAGATTTGCTTTATAATATAGTATAGATAAATTAAGCACGTATAATAGTGATAAGTTAAGCACGTAAATATCGAAAGATACTTCGGTATATACAATAAACCATAGCTTTGAAATTCCAGTGACAAGTTACAATACTTGGTTGATTATAGGGCTAATTACTTGGAAAGTCATCCAACTTGTCACAAATACTTTTTCCGGGGTCCCAACAAAAAAAAGTTTTAATGTGGGGTAAAAACCCGGCTAAAAAACGTATTAAGGGGTTTTTGTAAGTTGCAGGTAACAATTTAATTTTCAAATACCCCACATTAAAACTTTTTTTTGTTGGGACCCCGGAAAAGGTATTACTTTTTTTTGTTGGGACCCCGGAAAAGGTATTTGTGACAAGTTGGATGACTTTCCAAGTAATTAGCCCTTATAGGGCACGTGAATTTATGAGGACGTGGCAGGTGATTTGGCAGATAACCGGGTAAAAAGCAATGTTATCCGGTAAAACCCCTTAATACGTTTTTTAGCCGGGTTTTTACCCCACATTAAAACTTTTTTTTGTTGGGACCCCGGAAAAGGTATTTGTGACAAGTTGGATGACTTTCCAAGTAATTAGCCCTTGATTATAATTTAAAAATTAAAACCACTAAAAACATACATAGTATTAGCATTAGCATATATACAAATATCCACAAATTCCAAAATGGTCGAAAATGCTTAGAAACATCTTTTTCTAAAATGATTGTTTTTCTTAGAAAAGAGGAAATACGGTGGAAAATCACTTTACTTGATTTGATAGAAAAATTAGGTCAGGAATTTTAAAGTAGGCATACGGAAATAAGAAAATGCACTTTTTTTTCTTTTAATTTTTATAAGATACAACTAGCATTTTACCCGCGCAATGCGGCGACGCCGGTGGTATCAGCGGTGTGGTGGTGGCGGCGATGTGGTGGTAGCGGCAGTATGTTGTTGTAAATTGTTTCATTAAAGTTATTATAGGTATTTTAAGTGCAGATGTTTAAATTAATAAATAAAAGAGAAAGAATTAATTAATTCATTAAGGGTAGAATGGTCATTTCGTATGGAGATATTTTTATGAGAGAGAGTGTTGAAAAGTTTTAGGAGAGAGAGTGTGATAATTTTTATAAAGTAGTAGAGATCAGCTAAATGCTTCAACGGTAGAACTGTTTTTGTGGTTTTAAATCTAAACTTAAATACTTTATATTTTGTTATGAGAAATGAGATGTTTTTTTCTCAAATATAAGGCTACATATTATAGCCGAGGCGTACAAGGCCATAAGCTTATCAATTCGGAATTGCCTACAAATCGTTTAATCCCCACAAATCCATCTTGACGAGCGGAGTCATCACACTGATATGCTGTTTGATGTACAATCACTCAGAAAGGCACACAGTATGGTCTATCGGATGATTGTCTTACTTGAGATATATACATATAGTTGCAAATCCTTTACACTGAGGTTTATCAAAAGCCTAACAATCATTGATATTACCATTATCGTGAACTCGTTTCGGAGGCACTTAACATAATATATTTTTACACAATACTATATTCAAAAAAAGCTTAAGGATGCATCTAGATTTTGATATATATAAACCTAGGCATGTTTACATCATAGCAATTTAACAGTAATTAAATTTTGCACTTAAGCAAGTTATAATGTTCTTTTGATCTCGAAAAAATCATTAATACTAGCTAGCTAGTTAAATAAAAGAGAAATGTTATACGTTTTAAAAACCATTAATTTATTATGTTCTTCTATTATTTTATTTCATTTTTTGTGTGTCCAGATTATGATTCTGGTTTGGTGCATGGTTTATCCTAGGATTATTCTCTGAGTTCGTTTTTATATAGTGTTATTCTCCATTGTTACAATATATTATCAAGGACTTCATGGTCTATGTCATGCCAAAAAGTGTCCACAAACATGCCTGTTTTTTTTTATAAATATATTCCAAAACACCCAAGCCTCGATTGCTATACATGATTTTTATTCTTTATACACAAATGTTGCGGGATAAACTTTTTCTCGTTACGTATATAGGTCAATTTAGAAACACAAAAAATTTAGTGAGGCAACTTTTCCTATGCATTATATTTATTCCTAACTCGAATGATCCCTAAATTCACGTTAATTTACTTATCTCTAAGTGTGCATTCCCATCCGATGTCAAGCTAGAATTCCCCTACGTGGTTTGACCAAACCATATATCCCCAATAGGAAACATGACACTGTATATATATATAAGGGTGTAATCGAGGCGAGTTGACACACGATGGAAAATCGAGCTTAACTTTATAACCAAACATGAAACTCGAGTAGATCTATTCGATTTTAACGAGTAATTAATCGATCCTAACGAGCTCAGGTCGACTAGATTAAGGTATTAATTAAACTCAATATTAATCAATACCTGTAGTAGTAGTATAGCTCGATTTAACCATGGTCGAATCAATTTGCTAGGTAAAATTGTAACATGTTACAAGCTCGATTAGGATTGTGAGTTTTTTGAACCAGCAGGTATTATATAAGATACTCAAGCTCAAAGCAAAAGTCCGAAATCTTTAATTTTGATGTATATGTGTGAAGATATAATTATTCAAGCATAATATATAATATAATAATTATTTATTACATAATTTAATCAATGGATTTTAAACTATAGAAATTATTATTAATATATAAATAATATCTATATATTATTATATATATATATATAAAATATATATATATATATAAATCCACCAGGGTTCGAATCACACTTTCTACATTTGTAGGAGTGGATTATTAGGGGGTTTTCGAGAGTCATGGGTTTCATCCCAGGCATGCGTGGTTCGAGCACCGCATACTGCCCAATTGGATGTCACTGTGGTGTCTCGAATGCTAACTGCTAACTACTAACTCGCTGTTAAAAAAAAATATATATAAAAAATTAAAAATTAAAAATTTATTATGTATGATATCAAGGATTCTCAAAAGTTGAATTAAATTTATAGGTAAAGTTTGAGTGATCTCAACCTTTGAATTAAAATCAAAGGTTAAGATTCAAATTTAATTTTGAACTTGACTTTAGTTTCAATCTAATGGTTATGTATTGTCTAATTTTATCTATGAAGTTGATTGAACTTTAAAAAATGTCAATCCAATAGAGATATAATATCAATACCACTAAACTTCGAAACGCGTAACACCACCTGGCAAAAAGGTGTAACCCCACCAAGGGGTATTAGCGGCGACGTCGCCGCTAATACCCTGGGTCCCATCTGACACGCTGCAGAGGTCAACGACAGTTTCACGCGCCTGGGCCCCAAGTATTAGCGGCGACGTCGCCGCTAATACTAAAACCTATTTTTCTTTTTAAACGCAGCCGCAAGCCAGATTCATCTTCTTAAAAAAAATCCTCCCATCCCTCTGGAAAAAAAAAAAGAAACATCCGGCCATCAACCATTTTGGCTCCATAATCCGCCCATCAATCCCCTCACCCTCTCTATCAAGAATCCTGCTACCCCCACCCTCTTTTTGGTGACGAAATTCCGGCCACCCTCTTCATTTTCCGGCAACTTTTCAGGCGGCGAGAGAAAATCCTCCTCGGTTTCTAAGTCTCCAGCTTCGCATTCAAATTCACCGTCTGCATCAGGTGACTCAAACTCATCATCCGGCACTTCAATACGTACGTTATCTGGGTCTGCCCAAATATCCTCCAAACTATCCATCTGAAACAATTCAAGTAAACATCTAGTTCAGTAACTATTGATGATATCCATACTATATATATAATTTTCACATATGTATAATATCTATATCTATATTCAGAATATATATATATATGTATACGTCCGAAATATACCTGTGCGAAAGAGAAATGTTTGCAGCTTTGAAAACGAAAGTGCGAAAGAGAAATGTCTACAGCTTTGAAAACGAAAGAGAGAATATATAACGTACGAAATTTGAATACGCAATTATATGATCGTACGTAAACCTCCTAAATTCTTCCATGATAATGTCCCATACTCCATACTCCATACTCTGACCGGATAATGTCCATTAACCATCCCCGAGATGCCACGTGGCATTATTAGCGGCGACGTCGCCGTTAATACCTCCGACATTGCACCTCGGGATCGGTAAGGTCAGTCGTTGCTGCAGGTTTTGTTTGGCCCCACTATTAGCGTCGACGTCGCCGCTAATACCCTGGTGGACCTACCCTTTTTCTGGTCGGCTTACCCTGTGCCTAAGCTTTAACACAATGCAATAAAGACATAGATTCTGTTGGTCGTAGTATTTATCAAAGCATTTGACTGTAGTTTAGTGCTGCCAACTGCTTTTGTTCTCTAGCAAATTTCACTTTTGCACCGTTAAAACTCTTACACCAAGTAAGTCAAAACAGAAATGACTACAACAATTAATATAAGTGTAAAAATAAAGTTTAGATCAAATAGTTATATTGATTTGAACCTAGAGTAGTTGACATGCCTGTCGAATTTCTTTTTTAATAAGGCCATTTTATGAAGCTAAAACTTAGTTAAAACATTACTCCCTCCGTCTCATTTTAGTTGTCCACTGTTGACTTTCAAAATCTTTTTGATTTAACTTTGACCGTAAATATTTTTGTTTGTATTATATTATTTGTATTATATAATACTTGATGAAAGTTATATCATTGAAAAGTTCGTTTAAAATCAAATTTATTTATATATTTTATATCAAGTGTTATAGAATATAAACAAAATATTTGCGGTCAAAGTTGAGACAAAAAGACTTTGAAAATCAGTGGACAACTAAAATGGGACGGAGGGAATATAATTTACTTTGAGTGAAACCCATCTTTATATATAGTGAATTGGAAATAATTCAAAACACGTTGTATAAAAAAAAATATTAATACCTCAATTATATATATACTAAAAACCTATATGAATGTACAAGTTTTTTATGCATGAAATGTACAAGTTTTTATAGCACATAATAATTAATTTTTATCAATTTTCATTTTAACCCCCTAAAGTTTCTATCTTTTATTTTAACCTCCTAAAATTTCTATCTTTTAACTTTTGCCCCACATCAAAGTTTTCGTTTTCATTTTCTTGACACTTAACTTTTGCGTTTTCATGTTTTTATCAAACAACTTTCACACAGTTACGGTTTTACTTTTATTTTTCATCCATTTTTTATAGATCTAATGTTTTTAATATATAATAAGTTTCATCATCGTTACGTTTTACATTTATGTAACATTAGCGATCCTATAACGCATAATAATTTTTACCAATTTTCATTTTAACCCCCTAAGGTTTCTACTTTTTTAATTTTGCCCCACATCAAAGTTTTTTGTTTTCATTTTCTTGACACTTAACTTTTGAGTTATCATGTTTTCATCAAATAACTTTCATACAGTTACGGTTTTACCAATAAACATTTGATTTTGATTATTTTCATCCGTCTTTTTATATATAACTTCATCGTTACGTCTTACGTTCATGTAACATTTAAAACATTAATATAGTTATTGTTTATGTTTTTATACATCTTATTATTCTTTTACATTTTTTTATTGTTATTACTACATATTTAGTTGTCCTTTTGAAGATTTCGGTTTGAGTATTTGACATAAATTTTAGTCTAAAATATTGTCGTGTAAAAAACATATTCCGCGGCAACGCGCGGGTACAAAAACTAGTAAAGGTCTAAAATTAATCTTATCTTAAAAACGAAGTTTTAGATAGAAATTATAATAAATCTCTTTACTTAATTACTGGTAAAGTTGTATGTATCTAAATCTTCCTCATACAGTACCGTTTTAGATTATAACCCATAAAAAAAAACAATATTATATGTTATTTTATCTTATCTTTTTAACAACAATTTATAAGTGTAGAAAAAGAATAATCACAACTTCTATTTCACTCTAAAAAAAACTCTACATTATATATATTGATTAAAAAAAAAAAGTGAAGATATTAACACATGGAAATGGCTATATGCGGCGGCTTAGGTGGCGTCTGAAGCTCTTCCATAGTCATAGTAATCTTCTTTTCTTGTCTCGGTGGTTCACATGGACACGGCATTGCTATAAACCTTGCATATTGATCTCCGGCCATTATTACTGGCATACTTCCATTCTCTTCTTGCTTCTTTTCCTATACATATATATTTTTCCAACAGAAATAATACAATTATTTACAAAAATATTCTTAGCCAGGCTGCATTAATGTAGCAACAAATTATACAAAGACAAACAAATTAACCATGCATTTAATTTAGAATGGGGTGTGAGATTGAGAGTGATAAATTCACAATAAATTTTATATATCCATTCACAACAAACTTTGCATTATTTTGTATACTATGCAATAAATGATACATATTTGTTGGGAATGGAAAATTGTTGTTGTAGATTTATCACTACCTGTCTAAAAAGTGGAAAATTGTTTCAGATTTTACCACTATTAGTTTTAGTTTCTTAATTTAAAGTGTAGATTTGTACTTAAAAGTTTTTAAAAAAAAGAAATTACTACTTTGTACTACTAAACTAGCTTGGTGGTGGTTTATAATTGGGTCAAATTATTGATCTAACAAGATCTTAATTATGAGAAGAAGAGAGAATGAATATATAGAAATATTACCGAATATATAAGTTTTGGTTTGGAATTAGATGAGTCATGATGATGTGATGAATCTGGATCATCATCTGAAAAATCACCTCGTAGGTGACGAAGTTTGTCCCAATGGTAACAACATGAAAAAATGCCACTAAGGCTAAAAACAACAATTAGAAGCAAAGCGGTTCCAAGTGGGAAACCAATGGTTGGCCGAGATGAATCATGATGTTGTTGTTGTGGTGGTGGTGGTGGTGCATAATTATACGAGTAATAAGGTGGTGTCTCCATTACAAAAAATCACTAGTATTATAAAAGTAGTGAAAAATGAAAAACGATGATTTTGTTTTTGTTGTGATATATATGTAGTAGTGATAATTGTAATTGGGATCATTAGTGGCAACAAAATGTAGTTTTATGAAATTTGTGTCAAAGAAGAGACACAAAAGGGGAGGGAGGGAGGGGGGGTTAATTAAATATGAGGAAGAAAGGGGGGTGTTTATGAGTGTATTTATAAGGGAAACAATATATGGGTTTGTGAGTATGAGTGAGTGGGTGGGTGGGTTACGTTTGGAGATGGTACAGCTATTTGTCCCCGGCTACGGTACGGAGAGAGAGATAGAGATGTGTTTTCTTGATAGATGTTGTTGTTGGGTCTTTCTTTTGTTTTCTTATTTTATTACTCGTAATTTGGAATATTAAAATCATTTTTTAGAACTAATGATAGATAAAACTCATCGCATCTTAATATTTTAATCTATTATAACTACGATACAATAAATATTAAAAATTACTGTAATATGTAAGAAATTCTATGATAGTCACATATTCATTTTTCTCTTTATATAATCATATTGTTATGCTTAAATGGAAAATCAATATTTGTAAATTATCAACAGTTCTCTCCTTAATATGAGCGATGGTGAATACCATAATACTATTGTCAAAAAGACAATGAAAATCTAAGTTAGTCAATGGGTGAATCAAAACATTCCTGACGACGATCCTAAGGATCTGCTGAATTGGTACAAGGGTCTGCTCCTTACCAACTTCCAACGTGATGTTCTTGAAGCTATTATGTTTATATGGTGGTGGCACATTTGGAAAGAAAGAAATAACAAGCATCATAACGGTTCTCATGCTAGCGCCGATGACATTGTCACTTCTATTATATCTTTATCTTTTCTATGGATTTCCAATCGTCACAAGAAACATCATTTTGATTGGAGTGTATGGAGAGTAAATCCTATGTCTATTGGATGAGGTTGTTATTAAAGTTCACTCGTCACTGCAGGTCTGCAGGTATTCATGGGTTGGCTGCTTGTCTGGTCAGGTCGGGTCCTCGAGGCATGGTTGGGACTACATCAAAAACACCACGAAGTGAAAACCGGTGGCTCAGCCTTCGTTGGTTGGGAGTTTTTTCTCGTGTTTTGGGTCACCGTAATTGGCACGAGTTTTTTCCACTCCTTTTGTGGTCCTCGCAGTTAATGTTTCGAGTAGAGTCTTGAGTTTTAGTTGTCTTGTGAAAGCACTCTAGACTGGTCTTATAATTGTATTCTTCGGGCGACTAGTACCTTGCTAGTTTGCCATTTATATTAACATATATTATTTCTGCCGTTCAAAAAAAAAAAAAGACAATGAAAATCAAAATTTTGTAGGTCTTGTTTTCGGTCGGGCAATTAAATTTCTTTCGCTTCCAAATACATTGCTAACATTTTGTCCTTATTGAACGTTACCACTTACCAACAAACTTTTATATGAGTTGTAGCCTTGCATCAATTGACTTGCCAAAATTTGCCAACCTTTAGACTTATTTTAATTTTTAACAATGAAATATTGACACTAGTTAATGTTGCATTTAAAGCAAAACCATCAGATTTAAACTTGCATGCAATTTCAGATGACCATTACAAACAAATTGACACTACAACAAATCGATCAGGCTTGATATATAGGATACCCAAAAACGTTCTAAAATGATATGGGACCATTTAGTAGACAAGACCAATGGCAGAAGCATCCATCTAAAGGCTTTAAATTTCTAAGACACTTCTAAGACTAGTGGGAGCAAGGCCTCCTTTAGAAAGGGTCACTTGCTGTCATGTCATTAGAAGGGATACCCTTTCCAATCCTTGTAGCAAGACTTCCTCTAGAACCCCTCAAAAAACTTACAACTTTATTACTAAAAGACAAATGAAGTGTGCATTGGTCAAAGGGAAAAGAAAGGAGTGACCCCGTCGGATTTTGGGCAGGGTGGGCATTTTTTTTTCCGGAACGCCACCCGGGGCGGTGTGGGTGGCGTCTCCGTGGCGTTATGTGGCGT
This sequence comes from Erigeron breviscapus, assembly GCA_034093135.1. Lineage (NCBI taxonomy): Eukaryota > Viridiplantae > Streptophyta > Magnoliopsida > Asterales > Asteraceae > Erigeron > Erigeron breviscapus. Next base: position 860,669 of record CM067169.1, on the reverse strand, counting down.
CTCCGAGGCGAAAAACGCCTTGCTCCTTACAATCTAAGTGTTCTATAAAACACCAATCTCATGAAACACATAATAATGACCCATAAAATGTTTATAGAACTTAAATTGTGTCCTAAGGCCGCTCGTAGTAGGGAGGTCATGAGCTCGTCCAAAACCATTCCAAGCTCGTCGAAATTGGAAGCTAGTGCCAGCAAGCATTCGTAGCTCGTCGAAATGGAGGTAGTCCGGAAATAGGAATGGGTTGGACGAGATTGTGTGGGTCCAAAAGAGAGAGACTGTGAGAGAGGGATAAAGTTTTTTAATGTTTTTTGTTGAGGAAGAGGTGAGGAAGAGATTTAGGAAGGGGCCTTAGTGTGAGGGGTAGTTCTTGGAGAGGGAAAAGCTGACGTGGCAGTGGGAAAGAGGTGAGAAAGAGATTTAAGAAGGGGCCTTATTAAGAGAGGCCAACATATCATAAAATAGGACATTTTATCAAGTTTTAATTTTAATACACGCGTTTCTAGACTTTCATATCTTAAAACATGTCAAAGCATCCTAAAAATTTGGTTTAATGGTGTGAATCCAACATTACATTGATTCCGAAATACTCGTAAAAACAACCCATGGATTATACGGTAAAGAATCTCCATCGCCATATGCCATATGGCATGATCAGTAGTGTCGGATAAAAAATTTTTCGTCCATGCAAGCATATCTAAATTTTTTAAGTAATGATATACTCGTATGTAATTATTGATATATGTACCTTATTTTTAATTTTATTTTATCTTTCCTTATCTTTATTTTCTATTTTGATACGAGTATATGTCTTCTTATCTTTTTTAAGCATTTTTAGACTTATGAATTTTAATTGTTCTGCTGGAATATATTACACGAGAAGTTGTATTGACACGGCTTTATGTCAATCAATCATTAGTCGTGATTTTCCAAATGTTGTATGAATGGGTTCTAATACTCACAATGGTTCCATTTCATTACCCACCTTTTGAAAATCAATGGTTAAATAGCAAGCCAATTCTGTGATTCATGTCACTCCACCAATTTGTCTTCTAACCCATCCATCTTGGGATTCATACCTTCAAATGAACACACAAGTTGTAACGAATATTTATCTTTTTTAATCACCTATAAATATAAACAAAAAATGTGCATAAACATTGCTTGCACGTAAACGAATATTTGTTATATGCTATTTATTAGTAATAGAAACAAATAGTTTGTAACCACTGGGTAATAGCCTAGTGACCACCAGCCGCCACTTCCCCAGGGTGATCCTGGGTTCGATCGAGTCTTGTCAAAAGCAAACTTGAGATAATCAAAGGATTATTAAGTGGTTGAGATTCACCTGAACACTAGTCTGTCTGGGGGATTAGTGGGTATCAAATGGTACATGGGATCAGGGGGTTCCCATCCAATTACTTTTTTTTCCAAATAGTTTGTAGATTTATGTTTATTTTAATATGATTGTTAATATTATGTTAGAAAAACCATTTTGTTAATATGATTGTTAATATTATGTTAGAAAAACATTTTGTTAATATGATTGTTAAATTATGTTAGAAAAACATTTTGTTAATATGATTGTTAAATTATGTTAGAAAAACATTTTGTTAATATGATTGTTAAATTATGTTAGAAAAACATTTTGTTAATATGATTGTTAAATTATGTTAGAAAAACATTTTGTTAATATGATTGTTAAATTATGTTAGAAAAACATTTTGTTAATATGATTGTTAAATTATGTTAGAAAAACATTTTGTTAATATGATTGTTAAATTATGTTAGAAAAACATTTTGTTAATATGATTGTTAAATTATGTTAGAAAAACATTTTGTTAATATGATTGTTAAATTATGTTAGAAAAACATTTTGTTAATATGATTGTTAAATTATGTTAGAAAAACATTTTGTTAATATGATTGTTAAATTATGTTAGAAAAACATTTTGTTAATATGATTGTTAAATTATGTTAGAAAAACATTTTGTTAATATGATTGTTAAATTATGTTAGAAAATTTTGTTAATATGATTGTTAATATTATGTTAGAAAAACCATTTTGTTAATATGATTGTTAGAAATTTACGTTTGTTAGTTTGATTTAAAGAAATTTGTAGGATATGATTGTTAGTATTATGTTAGAAAAAATTTTGTTAATATGATTGTTAATATTATGTTAGAAAAACCATTTTGTTAATATGATTGTTAATATTATGTTAGAAAAAATTTTGTTAATATGATTG
>CM067169.1:848423-853423 GCA_034093135.1 Erigeron breviscapus | reverse complement strand
TTTTTTTTTTTTTTTTTTTTTTTTTTTTTTTTTTTTTTTTTTTTTTTTTTTTTTTTTTTTTTTTTTTTTTTTTTTTTTTTTTTTTTTTTTTTTTTTTTTTTTTTTTTTTTTTTTTTTTTTTTTTTTTTTTTTTTTTTTTTTTTTTTTTTTTTTTTTTTTTTTTTTTTTTTTTTTTTTTTTTTTTTTTTTTTTTTTTTTTTTTTTTTTTTTTTTTTTTTTTTTTTTTTTTTTTTTTTTTTTTTTTTTTTTTTTTTTTTTTTTTTTTTTTTTTTTTTTTTTTTTTTTTTTTTTTTTTTTTTTTTTTTTTTTTTTTTTTTTTTTTTTTTTTTTTTTTTTTTTTTTTTTTTTTTTTTTTTTTTTTTTTTTTTTTTTTTTTTTTTTTTTTTTTTTTTTTTTTTTTTTTTTTTTTTTTTTTTTTTTTTTTTTTTTTTTTTTTTTTTTTTTTTTTTTTTTTTTTTTTTTTTTTTTTTTTTTTTTTTTTTTTTTTTTTTTTTTTTTTTTTTTTTTTTTTTTTTTTTTTTTTTTTTTTTTTTTTTTTTTTTTTTTTTTTTTTTTTTTTTTTTTTTTTTTTTTTTTTTTTTTTTTTTTTTTTTTTTTTTTTTTTTTTTTTTTTTTTTTTTTTTTTTTTTTTTTTTTTTTTTTTTTTTTTTTTTTTTTTTTTTTTTTTTTTTTTTTTTTTTTTTTTTTTTTTTTAATAAAAACATAAAAAAAAAAAAAAAAAAAAAAAAAAAAAAAAAAAAAAAAAAAAAAAAAAAAAAAAAAAAAAAAAAAAAAAAAAAAAAAAAAAAAAAAAAAAAAAAAAAAAAAAAAAAAAAAAAAAAAAAAAAAAAAAAAAAAAAAAAAAAAAAAAAAAAAAAAAAAAAAAAAAAAAAAAAAAAAAAAAAAAAAAAAAAAAAAAAAAAAAAAAAAAAAAAAAAAAAAAAAAAAAAAAAAAAAAAAAAAAAAAAAAAAAAAAAAAAAAAAAAAAAAAAAAAAAAAAAAAAAAAAAAAAAAAAAAAAAAAAAAAAAAAAAAAAAAAAAAAAAAAAAAAAAAAAAAAAAAAAAAAAAAAAAAAAAAAAAAAAAAAAAAAAAAAAAAAAAAAAAAAAAAAAAAAAAAAAAAAAAAAAAAAAAAAAAAAAAAAAAAAAAAAAAAAAAAAAAAAAAAAAAAAAAAAAAAAAAAAAAAAAAAAAAAAAAAAAAAAAAAAAAAAAAAAAAAAAAAAAAAAAAAAAAAAAAAAAAAAAAAAAAAAAAAAAAAAAAAAAAAAAAAAAAAAAAAAAAAAAAAAAAAAAAAAAAAAAAAAAAAAAAAAAAAAAAAAAAAAAAAAAAAAAAAAAAAAAAAAAAAAAAAAAAAAAAAAAAAAAAAAAAAAAAAAAAAAAAAAAAAAAAAAAAAAAAAAAAAAAAAAAAAAAAAAAAAAAAAAAAAAAAAAAAAAAAAAAAAAAAAAAAAAAAAAAAAAAAAAAAAAAAAAAAAAAAAAAAAAAAAAAAAAAAAAAAAAAAAAAAAAAAAAAAAAAAAAAAAAAAAAAAAAAAAAAAAAAAAAAAAAAAAAAAAAAAAAAAAAAAAAAAAAAAAAAAAAAAAAAAAAAAAAAAAAAAAAAAAAAAAAAAAAAAAAAAAAAAAAAAAAAAAAAAAAAAAAAAAAAAAAAAAAAAAAAAAAAAAAAAAAAAAAAAAAAAAAAAAAAAAAAAAAAAAAAAAAAAAAAAAAAAAAAAAAAAAAAAAAAAAAAAAAAAAAAAAAAAAAAAAAAAAAAAAAAAAAAAAAAAAAAAAAAAAAAAAAAAAAAAAAAAAAAAAAAAAAAAAAAAAAAAAAAAAAAAAAAAAAAAAAAAAAAAAAAAAAAAAAAAAAAAAAAAAAAAAAAAAAAAAAAAAAAAAAAAAAAAAAAAAAAAAAAAAAAAAAAAAAAAAAAAAAAAAAAAAAAAAAAAAAAAAAAAAAAAAAAAAAAAAAAAAAAAAAAAAAAAAAAAAAAAAAAAAAAAAAAAAAAAAAAAAAAAAAAAAAAAAAAAAAAAAAAAAAAAAAAAAAAAAAAAAAAAAAAAAAAAAAAAAAAAAAAAAAAAAAAAAAAAAAAAAAAAAAAAAAAAAAAAAAAAAAAAAAAAAAAAAAAAAAAAAAAAAAAAAAAAAAAAAAAAAAAAAAAAAAAAAAAAAAAAAAAAAAAAAAAAAAAAAAAAAAAAAAAAAAAAAAAAAAAAAAAAAAAAAAAAAAAAAAAAAAAAAAAAAAAAAAAAAAAAAAAAAAAAAAAAAAAAAAAAAAAAAAAAAAAAAAAAAAAAAAAAAAAAAAAAAAAAAAAAAAAAAAAAAAAAAAAAAAAAAAAAAAAAAAAAAAAAAAAAAAAAAAAAAAAAAAAAAAAAAAAAAAAAAAAAAAAAAAAAAAAAAAAAAAAAAAAAAAAAAAAAAAAAAAAAAAAAAAAAAAAAAAAAAAAAAAAAAAAAAAAAAAAAAAAAAAAAAAAAAAAAAAAAAAAAAAAAAAAAAAAAAAAAAAAAAAAAAAAAAAAAAAAAAAAAAAAAAAAAAAAAAAAAAAAAAAAAAAAAAAAAAAAAAAAAAAAAAAAAAAAAAAAAAAAAAAAAAAAAAAAAAAAAAAAAAAAAAAAAAAAAAAAAAAAAAAAAAAAAAAAAAAAAAAAAAAAAAAAAAAAAAAAAAAAAAAAAAAAAAAAAAAAAAAAAAAAAAAAAAAAAAAAATCTGCATTTTTTTATATCAATAAGTATACGACATTATGTTGGTATGATTAAAAAAAATTGTATTAAAACATACTAACCACGGTGCATGTACTCGGCAATCTTGCAGGCACATGGTAGCCCACAACTATACCGAACCTTGCACCCGCACTTTTTCACATGTTTTTTCAGTTGTTTGTCTAAGCGAACGATTTCATCAACCATGATGTCCAAAGCTTTATGTGAAACCGTTCCCAGCAGGGCCTTCATACAGTTGTAGTTATGTTTACCCAACCGGGTTCCCTTGCTATACCCCAGTTGGCCCCTTATTTCCGTATCTTGACCGATAATGACAGAATCAACACATTGCAGGATTCTAGTAAATGTACATTTCCCCTTCAGCTCTTCCTTCAGATGGTGGTGCTCGGCCTCGACTCTGTTTGTGGTGTGGTTCTGATAGTTGAGATGTTCATCCACCCAACATGACACAAACTGCTCTCGGTACGGGGACAACCAATTATCGTTGAGGTACTTGTAGACACCTGGATAAGCTCCCAATTTTTTCTTTAACTCCTTCTCGTATGATTTAAACTCGTCAAGAGTCCGAGATTCATAGACTCTTTTCCACCACACGTTAAGCCTTTCAATGTTAACATCTTTCTTCACCCGCAATGCCGGTTCGCAGTGTTTGGTTATGTTTTGCCATATGTGGTACCTACACAACAGGTGTTTTGCTTGCGGCATAACAACCTTCAATGCTCTCATCAGGGCCAGCTCCCTGTCAGTTAAAACCACACGAACATTTAAGCCTTCAACAAGGGTGGACTTCAGACATAGTAACACCCATTTATAATTCGCCTCCTGCTCGTTTACGATAAAAGCATATGCTAAACTGAAGGTCCGGCCCGTTGAAGTGACGCCGACAATCTCAACAAGCGGCATGTTGTACACGTTGGTTTTGTACGTGGAGTCTATTTCAATAACCCAGGGAAATGCGCGCCATAGGGTCATTGATGTTGGATGCATGAAAAAGAGGTTCTCCAACCGTCCATTTTTACTATTTGTCGTAAACTGGTAAAAGTAGTTTTTCTCTTGCAGGAGTGAAAACATAACCTGCGACAGGTGAACAAGATATAGTAAATAAGTCACTTCCAACAACGGAGTACGTAATCACTAATATGATGTTTGTACCTGCATTGGAGTATGTCCTGCTTGGCCCGCCCTCCGTCTCGATTTCAGAAAGTTGGTAATGTCTCCTCTTCGAGTCAGGTTTCCTGGAAATTCATTTTTCAGGTTAACCAGGATCTGGCGTGGGAACATACCGCGATCCGATAGGTTTCCCACATATTGCTTTTCTTCTTCCGTCATCCGTCTCGCGTATGCATTCCCCTGCAGATCGGTAGCTGGATCATGATTGTGTTTCCAGTCCTTGACAGTTACCCTCCAACCACCATCATACCCGGGGCGGCCTTCCAAAGTAAAGGGACACCCTATCTTGTTGGACCGTTTGGGTGGCCCAGTTAACCTTTTATCGCGTGGTCCACCGTGGTGACATATTAGTGTCACCTTATTGACCACCTTTATCGAGTTTTTGTTCGACCGCCGTGTGACTAAAACATAACCCAACTCCAGTGCTGTTCTTTTTGCCCACTCCGTCAATTCTTCGACGGAAGCGAACACCTCCTCGGTTTCTAAGTCTCCAGGTTCGCAGTCAAATTGACCGTCTGCATCAGGTGACTCAAACTCATCATCGGGCACTTCAATACGTACGTTTTCTGGGTCTGCCCAAATATCCTCAAAACTATCCATCTTAAACAATTCAAGTAAACAAGTAAACATCTAGTTCATTAACTATTGATGATATCCATACTATATATATATATCTATATTCATAATATATTTATATATGTATCGTCCGAAATATACCTGTGCGAGCAGCTTTGAAAACAATAGTGTGAAAGAAAAATATATGCAGTTTGAAAACGAAAGTGCAAAAGAAGGGTAGCCTGTAGTTTAAAACCGAAATAGAGAATATATATACCAAATTATATGATCGTGGTAAACCTCCAAAATTCGCCGAGGTGCCACGTGGTGCCACGTGGCTCGTATTAGCGGCGACGTCGCCGCTAATACTTGCGACGTGGCAACTCGGGACGGCGTCACTCATGGTTCCACGCCTGTTCCCGAGGTGCCACGTGGCTCGTATTAGCGGCGACGTCGCCGCTAATACTTGCGACGTGGCAACTCGGGACGGCGTCACTCATGGTTCCACGCCTGTTCCCGAGGTGCCACGTGGCTCGTATTAGCGGCGACGTCGCCGCTAATACTTGCGACGTGGCAACTCGGGACGGCGTCACTCATGGTTCCA
>CM067169.1:830923-843423 GCA_034093135.1 Erigeron breviscapus | reverse complement strand
TTTTTTTTTTTTTTTTTTTTTTTTTTTTTTTTTTTTTTTTTTTTTTTTTTTTTTTTTTTTTTTTTTTTTTTTTTTTTTTTTTTTTTTTTTTTTTTTTTTTTTTTTTTTTTTTTTTTTTTTTTTTTTTTTTTTTTTTTTTTTTTTTTTTTTTTTTTTTTTTTTTTTTTTTTTTTTTTTTTTTTTTTTTTTTTTTTTTTTTTTTTTTTTTTTTTTTTTTTTTTTTTTTTTTTTTTTTTTTTTTTTTTTTTTTTTTTTTTTTTTTTTTTTTTTTTTTTTTTTTTTTTTTTTTTTTTTTTTTTTTTTTTTTTTTTTTTTTTTTTTTTTTTTTTTTTTTTTTTTTTTTTTTTTTTTTTTTTTTTTTTTTTTTTTTTTTTTTTTTTTTTTTTTTTTTTTTTTTTTTTTTTTTTTTTTTTTTTTTTTTTTTTTTTTTTTTTTTTTTTTTTTTTTTTTTTTTTTTTTTTTTTTTTTTTTTTTTTTTTTTTTTTTTTTTTTTTTTTTTTTTTTTTTTTTTTTTTTTTTTTTTTTTTTTTTTTTTTTTTTTTTTTTTTTTTTTTTTTTTTTTTTTTTTTTTTTTTTTTTTTTTTTTTTTTTTTTTTTTTTTTTTTTTTTTTTTTTTTTTTTTTTTTTTTTTTTTTTTTTTTTTTTTTTTTTTTTTTTTTTTTTTTTTTTTTTTTTTTTTTTTTTTTTTTTTTTTTTTTTTTTTTTTTTTTTTTTTTTTTTTTTTTTTTTTTTTTTTTTTTTTTTTTTTTTTTTTTTTTTTTTTTTTTTTTTTTTTTTTTTTTTTTTTTTTTTTTTTTTTTTTTTTTTTTTTTTTTTTTTTTTTTTTTTTTTTTTTTTTTTTTTTTTTTTTTTTTTTTTTTTTTTTTTTTTTTTTTTTTTTTTTTTTTTTTTTTTTTTTTTTTTTTTTTTTTTTTTTTTTTTTTTTTTTTTTTTTTTTTTTTTTTTTTTTTTTTTTTTTTTTTTTTTTTTTTTTTTTTTTTTTTTTTTTTTTTTTTTTTTTTTTTTTTTTTTTTTTTTTTTTTTTTTTTTTTTTTTTTTTTTTTTTTTTTTTTTTTTTTTTTTTTTTTTTTTTTTTTTTTTTTTTTTTTTTTTTTTTTTTTTTTTTTTTTTTTTTTTTTTTTTTTTTTTTTTTTTTTTTTTTTTTTTTTTTTTTTTTTTTTTTTTTTTTTTTTTTTTTTTTTTTTTTTTTTTTTTTTTTTTTTTTTTTTTTTTTTTTTTTTTTTTTTTTTTTTTTTTTTTTTTTTTTTTTTTTTTTTTTTTTTTTTTTTTTTTTTTTTTTTTTTTTTTTTTTTTTTTTTTTTTTTTTTTTTTTTTTTTTTTTTTTTTTTTTTTTTTTTTTTTTTTTTTTTTTTTTTTTTTTTTTTTTTTTTTTTCAGCTGGAGCATGATTTTTGTGTCAATTCGATCGGTACTTAAAGAGTTTTGGGGTCATTTTCTGGAAAAAGGTCGAAAAACACGTTTCTGCACTTCGAACGAAGATAACCTTCGTAAGACTTCTATTTTCGTACGCAGTCACTATCTTCGTAAGAACAAACTATCTTCGTAAGAACAAACTATCTTCGTAAGAACAAACTATCTTCGTAAGAACAAACTATCTTCGTAAGAACAAACTATCTTCGTAAGAACAAACTATCTTCGTAAGAACAAACTATCTTCGTAAGAACAAACTATCTTCGTAAGAACAAACTATCTTCGTAAGAACAAACTATCTTCGTAAGAACAAACTATCTTCGTAAGAACAAACTATCTTCGTAAGAACAAACTATCTTCGTAAGAACAAACTATCTTCGTAAGAACAAACTATCTTCGTAAGAACAAACTATCTTCGTAAGAACAAACTATCTTCGTAAGAACAAACTATCTTCGTAAGAACTGTAGCTAAGTTCGTAAGAAGGATTTTCCAGACTAAGTTCGTGAGGTTTGTTAAGTTCGTTTGAGTCCCAAATGACTTATATTTCATATGTTAATGTACGATAGGTGTCGGGGATTACTGATAAGCACTATTAGCTATTTGTTTGCGCGCGTACACTACTACCAGGTAAGATACACTACTTTGACACGCTGGGGGATCAACTAAAAGCTGGTTTCAAATCGTAAACACTTCCATTCGGTATCTTTATATTGCATGTGGGCATATGGGTTACTTGGGAGGTATTATGGGTTATGCAGTTGACCATGAGACCTGAGATGCAGTCCCTATTGTAGTGTAATGTAGTATTGCTTAATGTAGTATAAATGTGTGAAATATGAAGAAATTATGTCTATGTAGTGACATTTAATGAAGGGTTAATGTTGTATATGGGCAATAAAGAAGTTTGTGACCAATAATGAAGGATTAGGAAGCCTAGGGACTAGTTTTGACATGTGTGGAAAGTCAAAAACGGGATTAGTAGCTTAGAGGCTGTCATTAGGAGGTTATTTGCAGATCTCACTTCTTCTAAACAAGCCCTAACTGATCCTAAGTCATTCCATAGTCTTCTCTCATCAAATCTCAAGCCGAAAAGTCGTTTTGTGTGTGAATTGGTGGTCATTGTCAAGAGTATTTGCATTCTATTTGTCATTTGCAGGTAATAATCAATTCATTGATCGTATTTTCAGATCATGAGTCGTGTGTGTTGAATCAAATCTGATTGAAAAGGGGTTTGTAAAGGAATTAGGGTTTCATTGTGTTCTTGGTTAATTTATGTGTTTTAATCAAGTATTTGGCCTAAAACGATTGTAAACGATGTTTTAACGATTTGGATTGATAAGAGATGTTTTGATGATCAAAGATTAATGTTTTTGTGTCAATTCGATCGGTACTTAAAGAGTTTTGGGGTCATTTTCTGGAAAAAGGTCGAAAAACACGTTTCTGCACTTCGAACGAAGATAACCTTCGTAAGACTTCTATTTTCGTACGCAGTCACTATCTTCGTAAGAACAAACTATCTTCGTAAGAACAAACTATCTTCGTAAGAACAAACTATCTTCGTAAGAACAAACTATCTTCGTAAGAACAAACTATCTTCGTAAGAACTGTAGCTAAGTTCGTAAGAAGGATTTTCCAGACTAAGTTCGTGAGGTTTGTTAAGTTCGTTTGAGTCCCAAATGACTTATATTTCATATGTTAATGTACGATAGGTGTCGGGGATTACTGATAAGCACTATTAGCTATTTGTTTGCGCGCGTACACTACTACCAGGTAAGATACACTACTTTGACACGCTGGGGGATCAACTAAAAGCTGGTTTCAAATCGTAAACACTTCCATTCGGTATCTTTATATTGCATGTGGGCATATGGGTTACTTGGGAGGTATTATGGGTTATGCAGTTGACCATGAGACCTGAGATGCAGTCCCTATTGTAGTGTAATGTAGTATTGCTTAATGTAGTATAAATGTGTGAAATATGAAGAAATTATGTCTATGTAGTGACATTTAATGAAGGGTTAATGTTGTATATGGGCAATAAAGAAGTTTGTGACCAATAATGAAGGATTAGGAAGCCTAGGGACTAGTTTTGACATGTGTGGAAAGTCAAAAACGGGATTAGTAGCTTAGAGGCTGTCATTAGGAGGTTATTTGCAGATCTCACTTCTTCTAAACAAGCCCTAACTGATCCTAAGTCATTCCATAGTCTTCTCTCATCAAATCTCAAGCCGAAAAGTCGTTTTGTGTGTGAATTGGTGGTCATTGTCAAGAGTATTTGCATTCTATTTGTCATTTGCAGGTAATAATCAATTCATTGATCGTATTTTCAGATCATGAGTCGTGTGTGTTGAATCAAATCTGATTGAAAAGGGGTTTGTAAAGGAATTAGGGTTTCATTGTGTTCTTGGTTAATTTATGTGTTTTAATCAAGTATTTGGCCTAAAACGATTGTAAACGATGTTTTAACGATTTGGATTGATAAGAGATGTTTTGATGATCAAAGATTAATGTTTTTGTGTCAATTCGATCGGTACTTAAAGAGTTTTGGGGTCATTTTCTGGAAAAAGGTCGAAAAACACGTTTCTGCACTTCGAACGAAGATAACCTTCGTAAGACTTCTATTTTCGTACGCAGTCACTATCTTCGTAAGAACAAACTATCTTCGTAAGAACAAACTATCTTCGTAAGAACAAACTATCTTCGTAAGAACAAACTATCTTCGTAAGAACTGTAGCTAAGTTCGTAAGAAGGATTTTCCAGACTAAGTTCGTGAGGTTTGTTAAGTTCGTTTGAGTCCCAAATGACTTATATTTCATATGTTAATGTACGATAGGTGTCGGGGATTACTGATAAGCACTATTAGCTATTTGTTTGCGCGCGTACACTACTACCAGGTAAGATACACTACTTTGACACGCTGGGGGATCAACTAAAAGCTGGTTTCAAATCGTAAACACTTCCATTCGGTATCTTTATATTGCATGTGGGCATATGGGTTACTTGGGAGGTATTATGGGTTATGCAGTTGACCATGAGACCTGAGATGCAGTCCCTATTGTAGTGTAATGTAGTATTGCTTAATGTAGTATGTAGCTATGCAGTTGATGTAGTTTAATGAAGTATCTTGATATGCATGATATATAGAAATGAAGTTGATGTGTGATATGCATGCTTGACTTGTACGCCTAGTTCACTAGACTTGCTAGGTTACTATGTCACTTGCACGTTTAAGGATCCAAACGTAATGAAGTTAAAGTGTGTGAATGTCTAGGAATGTGTGTTACCTAGACTATATGTGTGTGAATGTTTGGGAATGCAGGGACCCAATCTATATGTGTGAAATTGAGCTCATAAAACTAATGCAGGGAAAGTGTTAAGCTTAACCCGTACTTGTCTCAGCCGGATGAGTGCGTTGATGCAGTTGTTGCTTGGGTGGCTCCTCGCAACATGGTCTTTATAACGCAGGGCGAGTAATACGAGAGGTTTGACCAACCTCCACATACGGATTACTCTTGGATTGGCTTGCCACTCCTTAACGACGTAAGATGAGTAGTCTTTTGACTGATCATCCAGTCGGGTGTGATGCAGGGCACACTTATATGCAGTTAACAAAGATACGTGTGACAATGTGTGAACTAATGCAGGATAGGCACATTTAGGATGATTATCCTAATTAATATGAAGTCGAAATGTAGTATATGTGTGAACGTGTGATGTGTGTTGTGCCTAATAAAACTTGTCTAATAATGAAGATTGTTTTAATTGGACAAATGCTTTTAATTAAGTGTTATCTTACTTAGCTATTCTTATAGCTAACACTTGCTTCTTTAATGTGGTTGTTCCCTCAGGTTTAGCTTGATGGAATTAGATGAAGGATGTGTGAGCTTGGGTAGATTCATTGAAGGAGCCTTAGTTATCCATAGACGATTCTTTGCTTAGACATTTATTTACATTTCGTACTTAATGTCGAATTTATGTTGTGACTTGTGAACGGTTGTTTTATGTTGGGCAACCGTTGGGTTTTCATTTGAACTATTGTTTGATATGGCATGTAACACCAAATAAATGCAGAAACCGAAATGTTTTTATCGGTTTTGACTTTTACAGTCTTTACTTCCGCAATTTAACACCGTTAGGTGAAAAGTTTTGAAAACCCATATTTTTAAACGACGGGTGTTACACCTTATCCGTTCTAAACTGACCGTCAAGGGACGCATATGGGAATCGTATGGATTGATGGGCGGCGATCCAAGAGATGGTGACGGTTTGCTACGGTACGGGCGAAGCCCTTGCTGCCGGCGCCGGTGCCGTGGTTGGGGTGGTCGGAGATGATGGTGGCTGGTGGTGGTTGTCTCGCAAAGGAAAAAACCTAGAAATTTTAAACCCTAAAATGCTAAAAAAGTTGTACTTACACATGTGTAAGTCTCTCCGGAGATGGTCGTCGTCGCCGGAGGATCATGGTGGTGGTCGGAGATGATCATGGTGGTGGTGGTGGTCGGAGATGGAAGGAAGAAGGAAGAAGAAGTGTGTAAGTTAACTTACACATGTACTATAAAAAGTACATGTACTACAAATAACTTTCCTATATATATATATATATATATTATATATGTATAATGTATATATATTATATATATATATAATATCATATATATATATATATATATATATATATATATATATATATATATATATATATATATATATATATATATATATATATATATATATATATATATATATATATATATATATATATATATATATATATATATATATATATATATATATATATATATATATATATATATATATATATATATATATATATATATATATATATATATATATATATATATATATATATATATATATATATATATATATATATATATATATATATATATATATATATATATATATATATATATATATATATATATATATATATATATATATATATATATATATATATATATATATATATATATATATATATATATATATATATATATATATATATATATATATATATATATATATATATATATATATATATATATATATATATATATATATATATATATATATATATATATATATATATATATATATATATATATATATATATATATATATATATATATATATATATATATATATATATATATATATATATATATATATATATATATATATATATATATATATATATATATATATATATATATATATATATATATATATATATATATATATATATATATATATATATATATATATATATATATATATATATATATATATATATATATATATATATATATATATATATATATATATATATATATATATATATATATATATATATATATATATATATATATATATATATATATATATATATATATATATATATATATATATATATATATATATATATATATATATATATATATATATATATATATATATATATATATATATATATATATATATATATATATATATATATATATATATATATATATATATATATATATATATATATATATATATATATATATATATATATATATATATATATATATATATATATATATATATATATATATATATATATATATATATATATATATATATATATATATATATATATATATATATATATATATATATATATATATATATATATATATATATATATATATATATATATATATATATATATATATATATATATATATATATATATATATATATATATATATATATATATATATATATATATATATATATATATATATATATATATATATATATATATATATATATATATATATATATATATATATATATATATATATATATATATATATATATATATATATATATATATATATATATATATATATATATATATATATATATATATATATATATATATATATATATATATATATATATATATATATATATATATATATATATATATATATATATATATATATATATATATATATATATATATATATATATATATATATATATATATATATATATATATATATATATATATATATATATATATATATATATATATATATATATATATATATATATATATATATATATATATATATATATATATATATATATATATATATATATATATATATATATATATATATATATATATATATATATATATATATATATATATATATATATATATATATATATATATATATATATATATATATATATATATATATATATATATATATATATATATATATATATATATATATATATATATATATATATATATATATATATATATATATATATATATATATATATATATATATATATATATATATATATATATATATATATATATATATATATATATATATATATATATATATATATATATATATATATATATATATATATATATATATATATATATATATATATATATATATATATATATATATATATATATATATATATATATATATATATATATATATATATATATATATATATATATATATATATATATATATATATATATATATATATATATATATATATATATATATATATATATATATATATATATATATATATATATATATATATATATATATATATATATATATATATATATATATATATATATATATATATATATATATATATATATATATATATATATATATATATATATATATATATATATATATATATATATATATATATATATATATATATATATATATATATATATATATATATATATATATATATATATATATATATATATATATATATATATATATATATATATATATATATATATATATATATATATATATATATATATATATATATATATATATATATATATATATATATATATATATATATATATATATATATATATATATATATATATATATATATATATATATATATATATATATATATATATATATATATATATATATATATATATATATATATATATATATATATATATATATATATATATATATATATATATATATATATATATATTTAATTAATGTGGATTGTCATGGTTTTAATAATTTATATGACATGTGGAAATACATGTATAAATTGCATTATAGTTTTAAGATGACATCATACATGTATAACAGTTCCATTGTTCATCTTATACATGTATGCGTACTCATGACATTTGTATATGGTTAGGTTGCTCATTGTAAATGCTGAACCAACAGAACAGAGGATACTGTCTGCAAGTACTGTTTACTCCAATCCAGGAGACTACTGGCAACGCTTTGAAGTCAAGAGCATTGATGAGCTCGATGACATCAAAGAGGTACTAATTTGCTTTCTTTGGTTCACTACATAAATAGCTTCAGTTTCTTTTTTCATTGAATCAAATCATAATTTGATCCATATTATTGAATCAAGATATCCAAAATTTTCATTGATAATCACATTTGTTGAAATTTGTAATGGTATAAACATTGAAATTGTCATTCAATATATAATCTGGTTACTCCTTTTCACCCCTACCGTGACATATTGATTTCTTGCAACTATTTTTGAACTCAATATAATAAGGCGTCGTATTAGGATGATTGCCATGCACTGAGTTAATACGTTGACTGGGTTCATTCTTGTATACATCGGGCAGGCTACTGGTTGTATTGTGGTGGCTACCGTTATCAGGATTCAGGCAAAAAATGGCTGGTACTATCATGCGTGCTCAAAATGCTTGAAAAAGGTTGAACGCCTTTATCAATTGGTTGATGAGAATTCAAGTGATGAGGGTGTTGCAAGGTTTGAATGCGGTGAATGCGGGGTGATCACTGATGTTTATCCCAAGTAAAACCATGTTACAAGTTTTATTTCCTTTATTTAGTTTGAACTTATACTACTAATCTCTGTTGTCTCTGTATAAAGTTAATGTTCACCTATTGAATTCCAGGATTAAGCTTCAGGTGCGCGTTCAGGATGGCATTGGTTCGAGCTCATTTGTTTTGTTGCGTGATGTCACTGGATATGTCAACAAACCTGCTTCACAACTCATTAGCAATGCTAATAATGTATGCACAGGTTTAGGATTTTATACTTCATCATATATCGGTGATGTTATATTTTGATTTTGCATTTTCACAAAGCAATTCAGACCGTTTATTTTTTTGGTGCAGGGTGATCACTTTGAGTTGTTCCCAACAGAATTTAACACTCTGGTTGGTAAGAGATTTGCTTGGAAAATCAAGGTGTCGACATACAACATCATCAACAATTATTATGTGTACACGGTTAACAAGTTCTCCGATGAGGATAGTGTTATACATGATGTCCTTAACAGGGCAGCTACTGGTGAGGTATTAATCAAATATACACACCCCATTGCATTTGGTATTTACTTTTCTCGCTTCCATATATAATAACACATCTATCTATGCCCACCCATTTTAGGATTCCTAAAATGATGTTGATGTCCTTCCACCGAAGCAAGTGCTATCACTTACTGCTGGTCCTTCTGCAAAGGTTATTTTTTGTGTCCATTTTAAGTTTTATATATCGAACTAAAGTATGAAAGAAAGTATTTCCATTATGTCAAAACTTGTATCTAAACCGTGAAACTTATATCAAAACTTATATCTCCACAAACACAGGATGCTGTTTCCGGGACGGGTGAAAATGCCTCGCCAGTTGAAGCGTTGAAAAGTACTGCATCCAGTCCTGGTTCAAAGCAGAAGCAAGTGGTTCAGCATGATGATGAAGAGTTGGTTGTCACTGCCTCATCTTAAAAGTGGCGTCCTGATGTCCAGAAGATGAAGATCCCAAAACTGGAGAAGTTTTAATAACTTATCCAGAGTCATGACCACCACAGCTGCCATATTTTATATTTTCCTGTTTCGTGAACAATTTACTTTTTGTTTGGTTATTTCTTTAGACTGGTTGATGTTTGGATGTTTTTTCAGTTTGCATGTTTGCTGGATGTTTTACTCGAGCATATAGTTTTGTGCTCGAGACCTTTTAGTCAAATGAATAAATGACGTGGTTAGTTTTTATGAATAATTGTGTTATAGATTTTATATATTGTCTAACCAAAGTCAAACAACGGAGGTGATTGTAACACCCCAAGCCGAGCTCGAAATATCACGGAAATCATATAGCACAAGGTGGAATTACAATAGAACAAGAGCTAAATGCAAATAAAGATTCAGTGAATCCATACAATACGAATAACAAGTATCAAAATACATAAGGAGCAAGTCACCATCAAAGTTACAAAAGGACATCAAAAGATGGCTATCGATCCTAAGTATAATGCAAAAAGAAGGCCAATGAATCCTTGATCCACAAAGTCCAAAGCCCGGGTTTTACAGCAAGCAACAATCAAACTCCACGTCCTGGATTAACCTGATTACCTGAAAAGTGTACTAAGTATAGTCAACACAAGGTTGGTGAGTTCGTAGTAATGGTCCATAAGGAACCATCGTCAATAATCACAATATACGAGTAGAGGCTAGACATGACTTACAGCGAGCCTCTAAGTAACACAATAACATCCGCAACAAGATTACACAATTATAAGTAAACGTGTAATGAGTATGCACAAATGATATAAAAATCAATACAAGTGCCAAATGCATAATCTATCATAATGCATAACATATGTGTGAGCTTCAAGTCACCTATGCAACGATACTCGCCTGTCATCACAATGAACAAGGCGGCATCTCAAAATCATCGAGATATATATGTCTATATACTCGGAGTCATGTCACCAACATCTAACAGATTAAGTGTATACATCTATACACTTGGATGTTTGAGTCCTCAACCGAGGGGTTATGTAACTACGTATGCATGCTTACAATCAATCGTATATGCATCAATCACAAATCGTCTGTCATAAACCAACAATCAATATTCGTCAATCATAAACCAATAATCACAATTCAAACCAAACTATACGTACATACACTTAAGAGGATTCTCCTTCTTCGAGTCCCAGATGCTTATATATAGGGTCACCCGCAGCCTTCCCACCACATCTAAAACCCATTGAAGGCATAACCGACTTCCATGCATGTACGTCTATCCTAATATTAATGAAATACTTAACAAAACATAAACCAAGTCAATCAAACGTGATAAACCGTCTCATCAATCCAACATTTAAACCAAATCAATCAATCAATCAACAACGTAAGTAAACACGCAAGTTTTACACTTTTCAGCCCGAATCTCAAAGGAGTAGGGAGCTACGGAACTCACCTCGATTGGTTATGAAAAGTTAAGTCGATATAAAGTCGAGTTATTGTCGTACAATGTTCTCCTCGCGTCCAATACCTAAATATCGATATCATACATACGCATTAACATACATAACACGTATTCATAACTTATAAATTACTCGACAAAACCCTAATTAGGTTTCCAAAGTGGTTCTCGACGTTAAGTGACTTCTAGGACTCTTATACATTGTTAAATAAGTTAAGAAGTGATTTAGATCGAAGCTAGGAAACGAAAACGAGCATCAGGGCCTGAACTGCGCCGCAGTCAGGATGCAGTTCATTGACTATGCCGCAGTCAGATGCAAAAGTTTCGTTCCAGAAGTTTTCCACTGAGCCGCAGTCAAGACCATGTCTTGCCACTGCGCCGCAGTCAAGCCCAAATCTGCACCAGCAGCAGCAAAAAGTGCAGGAAAATGCAACCCAAAACCTATTTTCACTTAAACTAAAAACCTAAATCGATTTATAAAGCTTATGGAATCGGTTTGGCGATCGAAAAGGGAATGGGCCGGATAAGAGGCAAAAGATTGTGAGAAACTATGGGGTTGTGGATGCTAACCCCAATCCATATCGTGGCATGCCTCCAAGGTGCAACCGATGTGGTTATAGTCACTTGGGTGAATGCAAGCGTTGCACAACTTGCAACCGCATGGGTCACCTTGCTATTCACTGCCGAAGCGGGCCAAGGAATGAAGGACAACGAGGAGGATGTCACGAATGTGGAAGTACGGATCATTGGAGAAATGCTTGTCCTAGGTTGAGGAGAGCACA
>CM067169.1:772005-829923 GCA_034093135.1 Erigeron breviscapus | reverse complement strand
TTGTGTTATGAATCCATGTACGTCATACCCCGTCTAGGGCGGGTGTGACATTCATATTCGATCCAACTTTCAGTCCCAAATAACAGATTGGGATTGTCCTGACTTGCAATTGAGGATTCTGCAGGAGGACGAGATGGTGGCAGGTGGAAGGTTGATGCCAAAGAAAGATGACTTGTGGTGGTTTATCTTGAGGCCCGAGGAAAGGTGGAAACATCTAAGGATTCTCGAGATGTTCTGGAGATAGGTAGAAGACCACGATCCAATGATAAAAACATCATCAGCATATAGAAGATGTGTAATGTTGGTGCCTGAGTTGGGTAATTGAATTCCAGAAACGATGCCCAGCCGAGATGCTTGGTTGATGATGCTAGAGAAGGCTTCCATAGCAATTAGAAACAAGAAGGGTGATAGTGGATCACCTTGTGGAACCCCACGTTCACAGTCGAATTCAGGGGTGGGGCGCCCATTAACAAGAACTGCTGATCTGGTGGCCATGAGAGTACCCTTAATCCATGATATCCATCTGTTGGGGAAACCCATCTGATCCATGATGGATAAAAGAAAAGCCCAATTTACCGTATCAAAGACTTTTTCAAAGTCCACCTTAAATCCAAAAGCTTCACGGTTATTCTTTTTGGCCCATGAAAAAATTTTGTTCAACATAATTGGGCCATCAAGAATGTTACGATCGCGGAGAAAAGCCGATTGAGTTGGCGAGATCACTTTGGCAATAACCTTCTTGATTCGGTTCGCTAAGGTCTTGGAGATCACTTTCTTGATGCATCCAATGAGGGTGATAGGTCAGAAGTCACAAAGAGATTTGGCCGAGGTATTCTTTGGAATTAAAATAATGTGGGAGGAGCCACATCCGAGACTAATAGTCCCAGAGGAGTGGAAATCGATCATGATGTTCAAGAAGTCCCATTTCAGTGAGTCCCAATATCGCTTGATGAAACCGAAATTGAAACCGTCAGGACTGGGGGCTCGATCACTACCATAATCCCAAACAGCCGTGGTGATTTCGTTGAGAGTAAATGGGGAGATAAGGTAAGCCACGTCTTCGGGTGGGAGAGTTTTGAGCCCGACACATTCTATTTTGGGCCTGGATTTGATGGGCTCAGAAAACTTTTCTTTAAAGAAAGAGAAGATGGCATCACGTATTGATGGAGGGTCAACGTACCAATTGCCATCAATAATCAATCCATTGATTCTGTTTTTGGCCAAGCGATTGTTAACGACACAGTGAAAGTAGGCAGAGTTCTCATCTCCAAACTTAATTCATTTTGCCCTGGATTTCTGATAGAGGTCTTGTGTTTTTGAGCGTTCAATTTGAATAAGTTGTTCTTTGGATGCAGTCCACTCGGCCAGTTCATCATCAGTGAAGTCTCGGTGATCGATAGTAGCATCAAGTTCAGTCATTCGATCAGTGATAGATGAAAGCTGTAAGTTGTTTTGGATGTTGGTTTCTCGGATCCATTCTTTCAGATTGTACTTGACAGCCTTGAGTTTGGTTTTAAGGATTTGATTGGGACGGCCATAAAAAACACCATGTTGGAGGTTGTGGAGAATTATTTCATCAATGCCAGGCTTTGAGAGCCACAAATTGAAGAATCTAAATGGAGAGGGTCCAAAATCAATAGAAGAGGTGGTGAGAACAAGAGGCCTGTGATCAGATAAAGATCGAGGGAGGGTAGTAAAGGAGGCAGTGGGCCAGTTGTTGATAAAGGACGGGGAAACAAGAATTCGGTCAATTTTGCTTTTTTTTGTCCCATTATCCTTAACATACGTAAACAAGCTGCCATGCATCGTATATTCTTGAAGGTGGTTTTGATGGATGAAAGAATTAAAGGCTAGAGCACAAGCATGAACAAAATTAGAATTCTTACGTTCAGAGGGGCAACGAACAGCATTGAAATCGCCCAGGAGGATCCAGTGACCCGACAAGGCTAAAATATGAGTGGAAATTTCATTCCATAAAGAAGCTTAGGCGGGCAGATCTTGTGGGGCATAAATGTTGAGGATATTGCAAGGAGACGCCTTACCATTTATACTGCCAGTGACAATGAGAAAATTAGAGGATTTGATGGTATTGGAGAGTGAAAAGAGGTTGGGATCCCAGATTGTTAATAGTCCACCGGATCTGCCTTCGTTTCCAGAGGAGGGAACGAAGTCATAAAGAAAATTGGAGTTACCCCAGATCTTCTGTGGAAGCAATCTGGGGACATCAAGGAGGTGGGTTTCTTGAATACAAATAAGGTTTGCCTGATGGTCTGTTTTAAGTTGATTGACCCAACGTGACTTTCCATCATCCTTGGTTTCACAGATATTTATGGATATGTAATTCATTGGTCCACTTGTTTTTCCTGGTCAGCAATAATTTGGTCAGCCACTAACTTTTCTTGACCAATGAGGGGAACACCTATGCATTCACCAATGGTGACAGTATTGTGAGTCCCTCGATAGCTACGGATCGCTCTCGAGATCGTCTATTGTTATGTCGTGAGCGCGGAATCCTCACGAGATAACTAGTTTGATTAGTTATCGTTTATATTGCTAATTATATCAATATAATAAGCCTTATATGAACTATATTCGTTTGCTATAGCTTAGCAACGAACTTAGTCGCTTGGTGTGTGTGATATATCGACTGGAATCATCAATTTAGGTTTTCCAATCGTTTATATATGTTCACCAACGATATTGGGCCTGCTGGGCTTTGTTCTTACGAACTTAGCAGCCCAGCCCATCAAACGAAGATTATCTTCGTTCGTTCCTAACGAAGATCATCTTCGTTAGTACAACTTTCCATCAATATCTATGCCTTGTTATTTTACAAGTACTTTATGTACAAGAACCTAACATATATTATGTTTGTACTTGTATGATATACATAACAAACATCATATATAAACATATAAATAACACCAAAACATGTAATCAATCATTATTAAAACACAAAGTCTATAATCTATCAATTACATATACATGAATAAGACATAATCAAATCTAAGTTGCTGTTGTCACATCAACATGCTCAACAGTATTGGAGACTTCTTGGATAAGGGCGGGATCCAAAGGTGGAGTAGTTTTTGAGGAAGGTTTGGAGGGTGAGGTGACAATGGTTGGAGGTTCTTCGAAATTTAGTGATTGAAAAGGTATGGGGATGGGCTGTTCTCGAAGAGACGGATTATTTGTTTGGGGTGGAGCTGTGCGGCGAGGGATTGGTGGTCGGGATTTGGTTTGAGATAGAGGTGGCGGGGAGATGAAAAAACTGCAGTTGTTTTGGGTGGGAGTAGACGGAGGTGGTGACACTTGACGCTGTCGTTTCCTTGGAGTGAGGTTGGAGGATGGGTGAGGTGGAATGGGTGGGGGTGGAGGTGGTGGGATGGTAATATTTTGTTTTGAAGGGATGTGATTTGCTTTTTTTAAAAAGGTGGTTTTTGTTTTTTTCCAGGGTAGTGTTTGGTAAATTAGATTTTTGTTTTTTGTTGTTTTGGAAATTGTTAGGGTAAGATGGAGAGGTGGAACGTGATAGATTGTTTGTATTGGGAGTTGGGGATAAATTAGGAATGTTTTTTGGAGGAATGTTGTCAGCATTAATTTTGATTGGGGAGTGATTTGTGGGGTCGACATTAATTGCGGCGTTTGAGTTGTCTCCAGAATTGGAAGGGTCAATTTCCATACCAGAATTATCTTTTGTGGGGCCTACCGGAATATTGCAGTCACCGTCGTCCGGAGATAAAAACGGCGGGATCCATCCAATGTTTTCTTCGACAATACGAATAACAAACAGCTTTTGTTTGCATCGGACATTAACGAGATGATCGATTTTTTCATGAGATTTCAGGAGAAGAGTAACCGTATCAAAAGAAAGGTTACCAGAATTTGTCAGCCAAGGACGGTTGAGTAACCTGACCAAACATACCAGCGATTTTATTGAAAGCATTTTTCCCCCAAAGGGAAAGGGGAACACCATATATTCTCACCGTAGCTAATCTGCCAGGGGAAGTCTTGGCCATTCCAGATTTCAAAAGAAGAAAACCATTGCTTCAGGAGACTGTCATGGGTTTTTAGGAAGTTGGTGGCGATGGTTGAGGCATTGAATGATAGTAATATGGTGAGGCCGCCAACGTAAGAGATGGTGACCTTGGTTGCAGGGTCAGAGGTGGCGAGGATTTCTTCGAGATTATTTAGTATGGTCAGATCCTTGGTAATGGCGATGATACTAGTGTTGGACCAGGAGGAGGAGGAGGTCTCTGTTGAGTTTGGGAAGGTGATGGACAGAGTGGCTTTGGGGGTTGCTTTAAGGGTCTCACTGTATGATTTTTGATTGATGTTGGTGGTGAATGGAGATGGGTTGGTGAAGAAGTGATGGTAGTTTGTATGTTGGTTCCTGCTGCTGTAATTTGGGTGGTGGTGACTGCTGTTCCAATTATTGGAAGGGTTGTTCATGGGATTGGATCTGTTATAGAGAGGGGGTTCATTGGTTTTGAAGGGTTTCCACGTTTGTCACACTTTGAGGGGAAGACTCCAAGAACTAAGCCATTGGTTTTGACGTTTTGGAGTGATGACAGTAAGTAGAACGGACCAGGAACATTTTTGAAGCGAATAAATCCGAATGGGTTATTGTATTTGTCTTTCTTTTTGGCTATGTAGGCGTCGGTGAGATGACCACGATCTTGAAAGAGGAGTTTTAGATCGTTACTGGTTAGGGAGGTGGGGATATTGTAGACGAAGAAGGTGGTGATGGTTGAAGAGGAGGTTTTCTTTCGGTGCTTGACGTGCTGCCATTCTTCATCTTTTCCGGTAGATGGCCGGTTGGGGAGGTTTCCGGTGGAATTTCCGGTAGGGGGAGGGGGAGAAGGTTTCTCTCTCTCTCTCTCTCTCACACATTTATTAAAGAAAAGTATTGAATAATTAACATAAACATTCAATCAACTTTATGGAGTTTTTTTTTAAACAGCCTATAATTCACAAGCATTTATATTTATATGTTACTATACTAAGTCATGCGTTATACGAGGCTTATTGAGAATGTAAATAAAAAATGGGTGTATATGATATATGTCAAATATATCAATTATATTTACGTTTTCATCCTTTTACGGTCATACCCCTA
This sequence comes from Erigeron breviscapus, assembly GCA_034093135.1. Taxonomy (NCBI): domain Eukaryota; kingdom Viridiplantae; phylum Streptophyta; class Magnoliopsida; order Asterales; family Asteraceae; genus Erigeron; species Erigeron breviscapus. The sequence continues at coordinate 824,804 of CM067169.1, read as the reverse complement.
TTTTAGCTTAGGTTTGCCCAAGCTTAAGTGACATTAAAGTTACCAGTAAATAGGGTCATCTTTGATAATAACAAAAAAAATAATAAAAAAAAAATCAAGTTTGAGCAAAGATATAAAGATCCTTTGTGACACCTTCATATAGATGACAACTAAGATTTTTGTTTATTAGTTAAATGTTATAATTTTTGCTTATTTTTGGTTATATTAAAATTTAACTTAGTAATTAGTTAATAACTGATATTAATATTTTTTACCTAAAATAAAACTCCATGTATTTATTTACTATATTATCATTATGATTATTATTATTATATAGTTATATATAATACTAATTACCATACATGAGTATGATTTTTTTTATTAAAATGAAACTTAAATATATCCCGATGCAATTTTAAAAGTGTACATTAAAATACAATTTCATGTTTTAACATAATTGACATATATCATATATTAATAAATCATAATTTTATTATTTACAATCGTAATCTAATAGCTTTTTATATTATCATAAAATATGAATGATAATGTTACCATCAATTATTTTTATTTATGTTCTCGATCAGTCCCGTACAACGTACGGGTTTAATCTAGTTAGTATATATATAATTTCCTTTCAAAATAAAAATAAAATCGACACGGGGCAAAGAGAATTGCAAATGAGCTCGTATGATTCCAAAATTGGTTTGGTGAAGACGTGAAGTGAACACACCAACCACAATACCACATTACTCGCATTGTAAGGGCTCTCATAGTCTCATTTGAATTCTACTCTTTTTAACCAACAAGTTTGGCCCAGCCCAATTACCCGTTACACTGATGGACGACATCATTATATAAAAGCCTACTAAATTTATTCATTATATGCTATAAAGACCAGCCAAAATAATATGAAGTGAATGGCTCTTTTGATTTGATATAAAGATTACAACCCAGCTGAAAATGACAATTACTTTTACTACTCTAAAATAAATAACAACATACAACTAGATTAATATATAAATGTTGTATGTTAGGCTAACAAAGCCTTAATTTCTAGTTTTATACCACCATTCACTTCTTTGTTCAACACTCAGACCCTGAGGATGATATTAAAAGTTGGGACCAGCAGCAAGAATTTCCTTAGTCAGCTTATCATCCTTGCCAATTTTATGGTCCGTAAACACTTCGAAGTTGTTCTTGAACAGCCCACCCAGCTTCAACAATGTCTCCTTGTATGCATTCTTGTTCGACCACTGCATTATTCGATTCAACCCCACATCAAAATTAACGACAAAAAAATCTTTTATTACAATTTTAATGAAAATGAAGACAAATTCGGGCAACTTACAGTATTCACTGGATCAAGAATCTCAGAAGGCACTCCCTCAACCTCAGTTGGGATCTCCAGCCCAAATACTTCTGTTTTCTTGTAGTTTGCATTCAAAAGTTGTCCAGAATGAATGGCATCAATGATTTTACGAGTGTATGCCAGCTTCATACGACTTCCAGAACCATAACTACACATATAGAGACTCATAATAATAAGTATATACTATGAGATATGATATGTATCTGTATATATTCGTATGTGTTTATATTTTATATACCTGCCGCCTGACCAGCCAGTATTAACAAGCCATCCAGTAGCACCATGTTTCTCCATCTTGGTAGCAAGCATTGCTGCATATTTTGTTGGGTGTAGCATAATGAATGCTGCACCAAAGCAGGCTGAAAACGTTGCCCGTGGCTCCTTTACACCCTCCTCGGTGCCAGCCACCTTCAAAAATATTAAAAATTGTCAATTTCTCTATACATCCTACAAGGCTAAAATTGATAAATGTTTTGAAACTTGCAAGAGATTGTACCAGTGCTGTATAGCCACTGATGAAGTGATACATAGTCTGAGCAAGGTTTAACTTGCTCACTGGTGGGAGCACACCAAATGCATCACATGCCAACAGAATGACATTCTTAGGGTGTGGACCGACACACGGAATCTTGGCATTTGGAATGTACTCAATGGGGTATGCAGCACGAGTATTCTCTGTGACGGATTTGTCTAGATAGTCCACTTCCCTGGTATGCTCATCAAACACAACATTTTCCAGCACTGAAAGTACATATTTGAACGTTATATTGCATACACATTATAGCGTTAACACGTATTGATAAAATACTACAATCACCATACCAGTCCCAAATTTAATGGCGTTCCAAATATCAGGTTCTTTCTCCCTTGAGAGATCAATACACTTGGCATAACAACCACCTTCGATATTGGACACCCCCTTGTCACTCCAACAATGCTCATCATCTCCAATCAAGTATCGGTTATGGTCAGTAGACAAAGTTGTCTTCCCAGTACCTAAAATACCAAAAAAAGAGACAAAAGTTCATAAAAGATAGATACAATAACATCAAAAAGATTGACAGTCCTCTCGACAATTAAGTTGCATAGAAGGCAGATTAAGGGAGGGATTTGTGATGTGACCCGAGCAATATGATCCTCACCATTGAAAATAATGGTGAGGAAGCTTACCTGAGAGACCAAAGAAGAGGGCAACATCTCCATCTTTGCCCATATTGCATCCAGAATGAAGGGACAGGATTTGGCGTTTAGGCATGAGATAATGCATGACACCAAAGAGACCTTTCTTCATTTCCCCGGCGTATTGTGTGCCGAGGATGACCATTTCTCGTCTACCAAGGTTTAAATCTATGCTAGTGGAGGAAGTCATGTAGTGTGTGTAACGATTACATGGAAATTGGCCAGCATTGTAGATAGTGAAGTCTGGAGTACCGAAATTCTCCAGCTCTTCAGCTGTGGGTCGGATGCACCTGCAACCTACCCAGTTATCCACTTGTACATATACATGTTTTAACATACTTTCACCTTATATTATTTCCCTTCAATTAAACCGTTTACTATTTTAAAAGACGCGTGCAACAAAAACGTTTAAAACTTATCTGGAGGGCCTTGGCTTTAGAGTATCTGGAATCATGAGACATAGAAACACATGATATTTATGTTATTTTCTAATCTACTTACATGTTGTGCATGAACAGAGAGTGATAAGCTCTTGCAGACACAATTCGGACTTTGATTCGGTTCTCTGGATCCCAGTTCAAGAACTGATCATTCACAAACACCTGAAAGTTCAATTAGGCCATCAATTAAGTGATCAATCCACATTAGGTAGAAAATTAAATCCAATAAATCACTAGATTACTAATAAGTCAATGTCTTTCTTATTGTGTTCTTTCTTTTTTAAAGGCTATACTTTACTAGTAAATCAGCTTGGTTAGATCTTAATATTTATCATCTGCATGTAATTAGTAACATGAGTGTGCTAAAATATATTGCACATGGTTCATTTTGACTGGGTTACAACGATAAATAACTTAGACTTCTAAATTGGTGGTTAAATAACAATTGAATTACTTAAATTCACAAACAAAACTTACAATTATCAAAATTTATTGATATAGCATAACATTACTCAATTTTGTAAGACTAAAACTTTTAGGTTATGTTAATAAAGTTTTAACTGATATGAATGTGATGAATCTTTAACAGGACCTAGAATAACATAGTTCCTGTGATACTTAATTTGTTAATAAAGGTTTTCTCTATTTAGGTTATCTGAGAACTGGCAAGTTAGTTTTTGACTTAGATATGGTAGCCTAACTGACTTTTTTCGCCCATAACTGCCCTGTAACACCCAAAAATATTTATGATTCTAACTTGAAAACTCTTTTTGGAGATACATTATTTTTATCATATCCAAATCCAAATATTATATAGAAAAGGACAAAGGCACCTCTTTCAAGACATAGAGATATAGTATGGCAAATTTAAAGGAAAGAGACAAGAAAGATGCATCTATATATCCTCATCTCTATTATCTCACATATCTTAATGTTCTTATTCATATTATTATCATGTTCCTACTTTAATTATAAAAAAACTGTATAGCCCTTCCTATCTATTTATAAAAGTGGGCACCACTGTTTTCGTCATCTTTTTCGTATCTAAAAAGCTATCTAAACTTTTGTGATGACATCAATCATGGTTTAAAGAATATTGTTACAAACCACACTAACAGAAAACAACGTGATATGCAACAAAATAAAAACAGTGATTTAATTTGAATTAAAATAGTTATACCTTTTCCAAAGAATTCAAATAATCAACAGCTCTTTCTCTGTTGACCAAGAAGGTCTGCTCATCCATTTCGATATTTGGTGAACCTCTGCACACATTATGTATTTATTCAATTTGCCCGTTGATAATAATTCGATTCGATTACATATAAAATCAAGATCATATATAATAAAATTTAGTTTGAAAAACATATAAAATGTTAGAAAGGATCTCTGATGAACGTCAAAGTTTATTATATAAACTAGATATAGATGTTCATTAGTGATATTAAATTTTGTTTATCAGTGGCATACCTTACCATTTTTTATGGTAAGCATGATTTATTGATTTTTATGTGATAAAGTAACTATTGATGATGTCATACAAATTTATATATGGTAGGACTTAACCAAGCAAGTTTAATGAGAAAGGATATAGAGAACATACTTGCCCCACCAGAGCTCATCCTCAGTGGTGTCATCTCTAACGACACGCTTATCCTTTGGCGAACGGCCAGTTTTGGCACCAGATAAGGTAGCCAATGCACCGCTCGACGTTATGAATGATCCTTTTTCATACTGGATTGCCTGCTCGTATAACTCTATAAGAAAAGAATAAATGTGCTTTTAAGTTACTAAGTACATTTTATTGTACGTAATCATATATGAAAGTTACATAAAGATATATGTAAAATTAAATTATACCAGCAGGGGAGAGATTGTAGAGGACATGGGTGAATTTGAGAGAGCTGTCACTAGCCGAAAATGTTGGTGCGAAATGGTGTTCAGGGGCATGTGACACTCGAGGGGTCTCGGGTCTTCGGGCTGGGTCTCCACGCACCAATTTGGGTCCAGTTTCTCGAGTCAGGGATGCTAATGATGCACTGTATAAATATTGAAGTTTTCATAACATATTAGATCAAAGTAATTAATAATTTTGTTCTTACCAAACAGAATTCATTCTCATTCTAAATATTTATTCTCTTTCTTACTATTTTTATTCTTTATTACATTTTTATTTTATATGATTCCTTTTTTTCAAACACGTGTTGTATTAGTTGTAGTCAAGTATTACATAAATTAATACTGTACTAATTAATATGATTATGGAGTGCCTTATCTATATATATTTTATAAAAATTATTATTGGGTGGTATTGAAAGTTTAAAAATTTTGGGACATGCAAATTTACTTATTTGCCCTACACACTCATTATTCACTACCCTTGCTCTTCCATATTCTATAACTCTCTTTCTTTGGCAAACACTTCCTCTTTCTTTGGCAAACAATTAAGGAAGTAATACACAAACTGACCAAAAATCAAGAGTCAAAAACAAGGTAATCGTGACATGAGAAACCTTGTCCATGGTATCCGCCGCAACACGCGGATACCATGCTTGTTATAAGTAAAAGAAATGTGGAATGTATAATTTAATTTTCAACTAAAACAATCAATTAGGTATCATTAAATTCAATGTTTGATAGCAACTTATGAGTTATGATCCCAAATCACAAAGATCATTTACTTCTACAGACTACACATTCCTGTTTTCTTTATGTATAGACCTACCAGGCTACCATACAGAACGATATAATTTAAGATAGCGTAAATAGAAGTGTTTTTAAATATACTACGGTAGCAAGTTTTGTAAAATAGTTTAGATGCATGCATCACTTTTAAATCTCGATAACTTTGAGAGCATGCATGTATGTATTAATGTATAGATGTACATTCACACACGTACATCAATGTTATAGTACTATTATTTATTACTATTATTTAGCTATTTAAACGTTTTAGTAAACACATAGTCAACACTCAACAGCTTAAACTTGATTTTTTTTAACAGCTTAAACTTGATCAAAAATGATTCATGTATATATTCTCAGATTGTTAGAACAAAATATATTCCTTAGAGTTCTAGCCCCACAATAAACGTTCTATAAATATATAAAGAATTTGTTTTTTGTTAGGATCGTTTAACTGTCTTTTAAAGAAGATAATAAATTTTATTCCTTTAGAGAAATAGATTGTACTATGTAAATTGGCATAGGATTCTTGCAAATAAAGAATATAAGTATCAACTATCAAGTATGTCAGAGGAAACAAGTAATACTATTCATTGAAATGCTTTTTCAAAAAAACTTAAAAGTTTTATTCACAAGAAAAAAATGAAGAGCAACATTTTAAAGAAGATTATACATTTGCTATGATGGAGTCATAAATAGTAAATAACGATCATAAAATGATCATCATATATAACAACAATAAAGAAAAATGTTGAAACGGCAAATCAATAACTCTTTGGCTCAATAATAACTATTTAATTAATTCCATTCTTGTCATTTCGTAATTTATGAAACGCGCATTTTGTTTTGATGTTTAAATAACCTAAGGGCTTCGTATAGCAAAACCCTTAAATAAAAAGGGAATTTTGGAAAGATAAAAATAACACAAGTTTTGTGTAGATACAAAATTGGAGAGGCAAAAATAACTCACAGTTAGATTTTAATTTATAATATTTCAAAAATAACTTACACTCTCGAGTCTAAAATCATCCTCATGTAATGTACGAATTATATTTTGTTATGTTTAAAATTTTTAAATGGAGTAAACGACACAAATCGTCCATGTGGTTTATCAAAACGATCACGTTTCGTTCTTTCTAATTCAAAATATCACTGACAGTCCTTTATAGGAGGATAAGGGACGATTTGTGTCGTTTATATAAATAGTTATTATATAAATCTAGTAGTATAGAAAATAAGCCAACTCACATACGTATCAGGCTAAAACTCTTTTGATTGCAAACTTTATTTCCGTAATTCTTACGAATATTAAAGAATGGAGTACAACTTTTCTTTTTCCGAAGTATAAAAACATATTCTCGATCGATCAAGCAACTCTTACAACTCCAAATGAAATACGACTGGTCAATAACAGGAAAAATCAAAAGTTATATGACCTAAAAATAAGAATAAAAAAAAAAATTAAACAAATTACGAATACAATATTAAGGAACGAGAAAACAGCTTGCCCGTGTGAGCGGTTTTCAGTTTTTCACAACTCTACACATGACTAAAAAGAGGTTTCCTCAGATTATTTATATTGTCGTTGGTAAAAATAAAGAAAATGATGCCACTTTAAAAAGAATGCTACTGTATTTAACATTTGCAATCCAATTCCTACAATCCTACCCACCAATATCCGGGCCACCATTTCTCGATTTTCTATTGACTTTCAAGTACGATATAGAAAGAGAAATGATATTTAGTCAAGCTCATTTTATTCATACTGTACATGTCATCATCATCATTTATATACGTTAAAGAATAATTTAGGAACAATGTTGAGAAGTATGTAACACTTTTTATTGAAATATAAATTAAACTTTACGAAGAGAAAAATAGAAGATGTAAATATATAATTATATACCTGATGGACTGAAGCTGTTGTTTATGGCGTTCCTCTTCGGACATATTTGCAAAAGCACCTTGAACACCATCTAGAGGCGTTGTCGGTGCCGATTTCTTCTTTTGGAGAGAATGCAACTCATCAATCGTTTGTGCCTTCACCGGGGCCGAACTATCATCATGACATATCCCACTCTGCCTCTTTTGAGTCGATATTTTTGACAGCCCATTCCTACCACCCGACACTCCATTTCCTTTCGCGACGGTCGCATTTCCGTTTCCGTTCGACGCCATCTCGATTTCTTCCTGGACCCGAATTCAAAACGTTTAGTTATTATCATGATAATATAATATATTAACAGACCGTAACTAGTTGCGCACAACTTACGTTAAGTGTATAAGTTGTGCGCAACTTGTTACACGTAACATATCTTTTGTGATAAATGATATTAATTGAAGTGTATTTATGTACATTATCAAATTTTTTGATTAAAACTTCAAACTATTATGAAAATGAAAGAAATTAAAATAATTTGATAACTCACCGGAAAATGAACAACTAGAACACAATTGAGAATAAAATTACGATGATTCGATCATCAAACAAAAGTAGTATTATGTGAAAGATATATGAGAAGGTGGTGAGGAATGAAGGTTATATTTTGGTCCTATTTAAAGGATTTGAGTGGGACCTAACTATGGTTGGTTAATAATAAAACCATGGTTAGGTTATATCGCAAAATTTCAAGGTGACTACTTCATCATAATAAGGCATCATTTTTATGCGACTCGATCAGTGGAATGCGTGTACCATACATAAATGCATTTGCATTGTAATAAAGTGGATTGGAATTCATTTTCAGTTCCGCGAATGACATCGAGATGGCAATGTTCATCCGGTCGATGGAATTCCGCTCCACCCGATTTATCATAAGCGGACATGAACTACCGAAACAAATAAAAAATGGCTATGAATGATTAGTGCCTTTTACGTATGATTATTCACGATAACATGTATACCATCCGAAATAATATTATCCACACATATTTTAAATTGACTATACATTGAGTTGTTAAACTTGTATATTATTTTGAACTAAAACTAGGCATACTTTAATATGTTAGAACTTAGTAGTATACTAGCAGTTAATGATAATACGTTGCAGGGATGGGCATGGTATCGGTCTTGTCCTGTGATGGTTCCAGTCCCGAAAATCACCAAAACGTGGTTCCGGTCCCATATAAGACGGGATCGATGCGGGACTGGAAAAATCCTGCAAACTATGGGATTTCTCAGTCCTGTGTCGGTCCTAATATCGAAAACCACCAAAAACTAATATCAATCTCGATCCGGAATGGGATTCGATGCCATTTTTCGGTATGGGATCGGGACGGGACCAGTACTATGGGATCGAGACTCGGGATTTCTTGTGCATCCCTAATACGTTGTTATAAAATGCTTAACAATAATTAATTTCTAATTAGATTAATGGTTTTAGTTCATGTTAACTTCAAGAGGCATAACCATTATTAATTCAAATTTTAGTTTATACTTCTTATATCTATTCAATAAACTTTTTTTTATTCACTTAGATATCAATTAACTTGTTATCCGCTGCACAAGAATATGAATGAAGAAAACGACACAAGAATATGAATGAAGAAAACGAAGTTATAATAGATACAAGTTCGTCAATGGCGGGTTAGCTCACGCGTTCAATAAAAAAAGTTACAAGGTTCAATCCTAAGGGCATCTCCAATGGTATAAAATGAATAACTTATTTTGAAGAAAATTTTTTTTGTAAAAGGTTGACACCATTGAGTACAAAGGGTTATTTAATCAATAGGTTGAGAAATCTCCTATTGACTAAAAGCTTTTTTCTAATTATATAGCAATAGATGTTAATTTAATAAATAAAAAAAAGCTTTAAAAAAGCTTTTCCATTGGAGGGAAGATTTTAATAGGTTAAAGTTAGTGGATTTGTGAAGTGACAAAATAAAAAAGTTTTTAACGATTTATTGTCATTGTGGATGCTCTAACATTTATGTTTCTGGGTGTTTATTTTAATAAAGTGAATATAATTATGGGTAAAAAAATGCATACAAGTCCTAGTAGATACTATACACCATGCACGTTTGTGTTATAATTATTATTTATTACTCAAAAATGATATATTCTTTTATAAAGTTTTTTAAATAGTTTCCTTTTAATATGATCATGAAACTTAATAAAATCAAGGGTAATTACACAAATGATACCTGGGTTTGTTCGAAACTACACTGGTCATACCTACAATTTAAAAATTACGCGAGACATACTCATCGTTGTCAAAAACTTACATTGACCATACCTATCGCTGACGGTCGTCTATTTGGCCGTTAAGTCAAGTCACGTGCCGTGCATGTGAGGTATCAAAACCGTAATTTCGTGTAAACTTCAGGTATCATCCGTGTAATTTACCCTAATAATTTTTTTTAAGATATTTATATTTATATTTCATTTATTAAAATGGGTAGATATTCTATATTAAAATTCACATATATATATTTATTTTTTTTAAAAACCTATTTCAAAATAAAAAAATAAAAATTTATGAAAAAACGTGATCAAATGATACAGGTTAAGGCTTAGAAATTCTAAGCTCAGACTAACGACTAACCCTGGAACTTCAAATCCAAAATGCTACAGATTGCTAATCTGAGGTGAAATTATATTCTAAAACCGTGACGAGTCTTCGACTTTGCTTTACCCCTCTAATCTGAGGGGGATGTCATCAAACCATACGAAAAAATTATATTGTTTTTTAATTATTTTTTTGTATTTTTTAAATAGGTTTCTATTAACAAGAATAAATTATTAAATAAATAAAATAAAATAATAATAAAATAATAATTAAAGTAAAAATTATAGTGGTTTTCATGGTTCTTCTAATCCTTGTTTAATTCACTATACACATATAACAAAATAATAATAATATATATTATTATAAATGCATTCTTGTATCAACCATTTTTCTTGATATAATTTTCATTGAAAAAAAGAAAACTATTTTCTCACAATAAATTTCATATCTATCCAACTTAATAACTCAAGTATAAATAAAACTTTAAATTGTTAATAATTATTTTTAGGGTGAATTACAAGAATAATACCTGAAGTATGCACGAAATTACGGTTTTGATACCTCACATGCACGACACGTGACTTGAATTAACGGCCAAATAGATGACCGTCAGCGATAGGTATGGTCAATGTAAGTTTTTGACAACGATGGGTATGTCTCGCGTAATTTTTAAATTGTAGGTATGACCAGTGTAGTTTCGAACAAACCTCAAGTATCATTTGTGTAATTAACAAAAATAAAAAATAATGAACTACATTTTTCATGTAGTCATTACTTCCAAGATTATTAAGAGGGGATTTGATACTTGATGCAACTATACAAGTCCTATTTTGGTTCCCTGTGGAAACAAATATTCCAATAACCAAAGAATCAGCAAAAATAGATAGTAGATTGGATACTAGAATCTTTCACTCTCCTTATAAATAATAATGAAAAAACGTATAAAAATATATTAATGTGAGTATGTGACCATGTATCTTAAAATAATATATATTGTAATTTTAATTAATAAATACTAGATTTTAGACCCGTGTCAAATACACGGGTTTTACAACATTATTAATATAAGAATTAGTATATGGAACCAAAAAAAACTACTTATACGTTAAAATGTAAAAATATACTTAAAAAATAATTGAGATATTCATATGTAGATATTGAATGCTAAACCATATCAAGGCTGGATGGTATAACAGAGTTTCTTTTATACAAACTTTTACATAAAACCAATATTTTTACCTTTATAACATAATTGACCGAAATCTCATTGATGTGTTGCAAAAAATAATTTTATTATCGTTAGTGATTATTGTTAAAAACAGTAAAAGTAGCAGCTGATTAGTGAGGTTTTTAATGATTTCGTGTCCTGTAATTTTACTTTAGGGTTCGGTTTATATAAGAAAAATTTATATCCCAAATGTAGTTTGATTTTAATTACGAATAACAATAAAGATTATTCTAATTATAGTCTGATTACAATTAGATATATTTTTATTGAATATTTATTTTAAGTTAATCATTTTTACTAAGAAGAATCTCTAATTGTTAGCTATATTTTGTTATCATATAGACGTTATGCAATAAATTATTAATTATGTTTAAATTCTGTTAAAATGTAAATTGGTTATTTAAAACCAAAAAGTGTAAATTAATTGATTTAATTAATTTTGAAAAACTGATAATTGTGTTGGTCTATGTATAGTTTTATTAAAATTAATACTTTCGTTATAGTTTCTTTAACGTTTACTAATACTTTTAATTGATTAATTATGGCATAAGTATATTTTAATTTGATGAGATTTAGTTATTTGACGACACAACTCGATTTACGAGAAAAATAAGGATTTTTTTTTTATTATATTTTTTTTTATAAGCCCCCACTGCGCCGCAGTGGAGGTGTACACCTCCCACTGCGCCGCAGTGGGAAGTTACTGAAACAGACAACCAAACTCCCCCACTGCGCCGCAGTGGGGTGGAAACACTCCCACTGCGCCGCAGTGGGATATCTCTGATCTCAGCCTGCAGTTTTCCTGCAGGTCTAAAACTTTTAAAATCATATCCCAAACTTCAATCTTGCACAATCTTTTACCAAACTTCAAAATGAGTTAAAGACACATGATTTAAAATTTCGAAAGCTTTCATTTGATCAAGTGTAACATTTACAACGAAACGGGTCATTTTACCCAAGTTGACACATTACAAAAGACGGCATTTAAAAATTGGAAATTTCGGCATGACCCATTCGTAAAATCATCATCCAAACCTGTTACGGATTATGAATTTCTTCAAAACACATTTAAACAAAATCAATACATTACAACTACTAAACGACCCATTTAAAATACCCAAAAACTCGAGTCTAACACTAGACATCATAATAATTTTCCAAAAAGACAAAACAAGAGTACAAAGAGCCGATAGTTCAAAGGGGTCACTATGGGTCCTATTACCAATACCATTATCCGCATATAGCTAAAACAATCAATATCCATAAAGCATCTTCAACTTCAAACTTTATATTACTTAACTTTCTTCCGCATCCGGGACAACCTATAAAAAGGTAAACAACTAAAAGAATAAGCTAAACGCTTAGTGAATGCATATACATATAACCATAATCAAGTTACCAAGCAATGTGCCTCAAGCACCACATATAGCCTATCCAACGATAGCAAAGTCAATCATGACATAATTTCTCTTTCACATGGCCATGGAAACATGCTAGTAGGAATTTACCCACCTACTAGCAATAATCACAAATGGATTAGTAGGAATTTACCCACCTACTAACCCTAATAACAAATATGCTAGTAGGAATTTACCCACCTACTAGCAATAATCACAAATGGATTAGTAGGAATTTACCCACCTACTAACCCTAATAACAAATATGCTAGTAGGAATTTACCCACCTACTAGCTATAATCACAAATGGATTAGTAGGAATTTACCCACCTACTAACCCTAATAACAAATATGCTAGTAGGAATTTACCCACCTACTAGCAATAATCACAAATGGATTAATAGGAATTTACCCACCTACTAACCCTAAATCACAATTTGGCTAGTAGGAATTTACCCACCTACTAGCTCAATAATCAAATGGATCATAGGAATTTACCCACCTATGACCCCAAATAACAAGAACATGATTATATGCATATACACTCACCTTATTTGCGACCACAATTGCAAGATGACCATAAAACAACGTATTTGCAATCACCTATCAATTCACATTAAAAACACACATATGGTCATTCATCACGTATAAGGTCACCTAGCCATAATCACTATCATTTCAACACCCAACCCATCATTTACAATCTTATATTAATCTTGAGTTGGTTCACATAACATGTATCTCTTATATCATTTTCAATTGGCCAAGAGTTACTTTCATATCAAAATCGTCATTTTCATATTTGACCTAGCAGACTTCAAACAAGCATAACTCAAGTTCTACTTACTCTTTTAACATGATTCCAGTGGCCAAGTTTACATGACACATATACCTACCTTTTATATTTAGTGACCAATATGTGAATTGTCCTTCAAAGGTGACTTCTGGTCGTTTTAAAAACCAAAACTGCTGCTGTTAAACAGCTTTGACCTTACTGACTTCAAATGACCATAACTTGAGTTCTACACAATATTTTGACCTCATTCCAGTGGCCACTTCTTCTTAACACATTTTAGCACATTTTATCTTCAGTGACCAACACAAGATTTGACTCATATACGTGAGTTTTACTCGTTTTAAAACTGACACAGAATCATTTTTGCTGAAAGATCAGCATGACGCTACTGAATTCAAAAATTCATAACTGGAGTTCTACTTCGTATTTTTAACCCATTCCAGTGGCAAAATTTGCTTAACACAATAACCTACATTTTCTTTTTAGGACTCAACAAGTGAAAACTCTGACATGGGGGTGTTTTACACGTTGCAAGGTCAGGGACAGAATCTGTCCAGTTTTTTTGTTCACAAGTATTCATCAAAGTCTTCATGCAACCCAACTAAAACCCTAAATTTGATTAATTTACAAGAACCCTAACTTGCATAGAATCAATTTAACTCAATTCAATAAAACCCCCAATTTCCCAAATACAATTGATTGCATGAACCCTAATTTCTAAGGGAAAATAAAATTAGGTTAAAGAATTAATACCTTCAAGATTAAGAATTGGAATTAAGATAAACATCACAATTGTTCTTCTTCTTCTCCTCTTAATTTCAACCCATACACACACAACCCACACTCTCAATTTCTCCCAAATAGATGATTAAGAACATGAATGTTATTATTATTACTTGGATAATTCTTTGATTGAAATTGTTAGAGAGTAGAATAAGAGATGGAAGAATTAGAATAGGATTAAGGATCTGAAGATGAAGGAAAAGAGTGGAATGGATGAGTCAAAAGAAGAGAGGTGTCTGGCACTCTCCTGTAATGCCACGACCCAAAATAAATTTTGTGGGTAAAATACCCGCTATCCGCTAAAGTTCCAACTAAATTAACCCCATAGCCAAAAATAAAATACTAGGAAATTATTTTAAAGGCAAAAATACAATTAAAATTACTTTGTTTAACTTTTTAAAACATGGGGTGTTACAACTCTCCCCCACTCGAAATAGATCACGTCCTCGTGATCCTTCTTAATCATTGCTCTCGTTCACTTAGGATGCAACTCTTATTTTCTTTATCCTTTACTCAATTGTCTTAGGGGTTCACTAAGCTTTAATTCATTTCTTAGTTCACTAAAACCATTTCCATTATCTTACATCATGACTTCTAATTTCCTTCAAGCCATTTTACACCTTACTAATTGCATCTTACCGCTCTCATTTTCTCTTTAGGCCATGATCTATATATTTATAACATTTTCTCATTGAATTCATCATCTACATGACTACTCATAATTTGGTGATAGTCTTTTCCTTCTTCTTATATACCTGAGTTAGGTCATTTTTCCACTAATCTTCTAATAATTATTCCTTTATCACTAATCATAATTCTTAGCCTTGTTAATATTCCATGGGTGATTAATTCAATCCTATAATTTTTTTATTTTATTTTATTTTTTTATATTTTATTACTATTATTATTATTTTCCAAAAACGAAATAGCTTTTTATCACTGGTTATACTTTACTCCATTTCCATCATCGATCCTTAAATGTTATATTATCGAATTTCTCTCATTATACTCCCTTTTTTTTTTTATCTAATTAGACATTTTATTTCTTTATCTCTGATCAATAATCCATAAGACTTAAATCTATTCTATCTTTAAGATATACTTTTTAATTCCCACTTTAGCTCGTTATTCAAAATTTCAACTTACCTGTAATATCGATTTAATTCTCAAAATTTTATTCAGCATAAACGTACTTCCCATAATCTCATCATGTATTTACTAGATCCTCATCATCACATTTTACATGTCTTAATGGACCTATTCATGTTTCTTTATCATTTTATGGTACTACTACTTGTCACCAATACATGTATCACATTTCAAAATATTAACTACATACTATTCTATGACCCTCAGTCGATTAAAATTCGATCCTTGTTTTATAAAATTCTTCCAATCCTCGTATTCTCCAAATTACATAAGTATATCTATTTCACTTTACGATCATTAACATTATCCAATTCTTATATTACCTTCTCTATTCGTATTTACAAAAAGATTTTAAATTTTCACCTATCTATATTAACTCCTTTTACTTTCATTTGCATTAACACTCGCCCTTTTAAGTCGATTTTTTTTTTTTCGCTTTATTACCTTGTAATCAACTATATGTAGTTCTATTCTTTTAGTATTTCGCTTAACTTCTCATTCTCTTCTCCTAGTTCACTTCACATTCTTTCTAATTAATTCGGTCAACGGCGAGGCTATCTTCACAAAGCCGAAAGTAAAGCGACATTTATCTCTTGTCAACTACGAAACTTCTAATCTGTATTGATCTTGTAGGTTGTCTCCACTTCATCACCACACTAATCCAAGCCGAATCAACCTCATTCTCTCTTTTAGGTAACCACGCGATCGCAATAACACTTTTTCCAAAACAGATAGTTCATCTAACAAATTGACATGAAACTCTTCCCTTTACAATACTCCTCGGCCTCTTGTAAAAGAACTTCGTGAATGAATTGACGTTTAGAATAAACATAACGTGGTCAAAGAAAGCAACTACGGACTTATCACGTAAAGAATGAGAATTGCGGTCCAAAAGATTCATGAAACTTGCAGAACATCAATGTAATCACAGAGCATAAATACGAATTCGAAGTGCTCATAACGAGCATGAACAACATTATCTGAAATATCTTCATCACGTGCTTTATGTTAATGAAACGGAATCGAGAATTTCGTCTAAGAAATAATAAGGAACTGTCACTAAAAGATCGAATAGAACATCATATTTTAACAACGGGTACTCGTTTCCGATTGTTACTTTATTGAGCTCACAAGTGACTAAACGCACACGCCTCCTGCTTCCTTTAATTACATAATCGCACTTCTTGGAACGAAGGGAATCACTTGAAACGGCTAGAACGAATACAATTCACGTAAAAGTATTTGGGATAATCACGAATAGCAAGAAGATTCTCCATAGACCGTGATTCCATTTGGCATTGATGATTCAACAATAAGAGACTTAACTGCCATACCATGACTGTCATAACGCACAAGCGAAAGTATCAACTGACCGCTTCATTTCTCCCGACGAAAACAATTGTAATATTACAACAGGGATTCTCAACTAGGTCGCCTTCTCCTTCCATGAAATTTGGCGTCCTTCACATATAAACGATCTTTTCTCAACATTATATCGCATGCTCCCGAAGTGAAAGAAAACAAATTGGCTCAAAAGATTTTAGATTAGGCTTTAGCTTTTATAACTACCATACTTATCGTTTACAAGTTCCTTGTTGCCATAATATCCTCACGTTCTTAAAATGCTTATTTCATCTTAACTTCTATCATCATACTTCAAGTAGTCAAATACTCGTTCAAGAAAGCATGTCAATCAAAATCAAAAACACATTCGCCATACTCCGTATGGTCTTTTAACATCTACTATACAATCATCTTGATAATAGAAGTCTCAATCTCTACGACTTTATACTACCATGTAACATGTATTCATCGCATTAAACTTATCAATTTAAACATGTTACTGCTCAATTGCTTTTTATCATACTTTGCATGGTCTTTCGACATATAATCTACGCAAACTTATTTAGACTACGAGTCTCCAACTTTACAACCTTATATTAACATACATAATGTGCCTTCATAACATTAATCAGCCAATTAAATCACATTGCACAACTGATTCTCATCGCCATATCTCGTATGGCCTTCTTAACACAATAATGATGCCACGGGTCTCACTACCCAATGGTCTTATACAAAATAATGTCACACTTCATTCGCATACATTCAACATTCATCAACTATTCAACATACTTTCTCCTTATAAGTGACAACCATCTTTTAAACTTATAAATCAAATTCCACTTTTATGGCCTCATTGCCGATTATTCAAGTAAAACTTTTGCTCTATCGCATTCGCATACAAACAAGCAAATACACATTAGCATGCATTTCACGTTTACTATGTATTTATCATACCTTCTTCTTTACTATCATCAAGCAATATATTAACTCATAAACCAATCTCATATTTTCAATTCTTACCATTCAATAAACCAGTTAGCATGCAAAGCTCATATTCTATCATATTTAGATATCAACGAGTAAAATCATAAAACAATTCACATTGCCAAATAAGGTCTCCAACCTATGGCTTCACACTAACATACTTCCATATTTAACGGACTTAACTTGAGCTATTAAAGTATGTGATCATAATAACGCTGCAGTCATTATTATAATTACTTATTATAACACCTAAGTGAACTTCGCTAAATACTTCTGTATGTCACTGGAACCAAACTATACACATAAGGCCAAGTCACGTCTATGGTTTAAGTCTAGGTATCCTTGTAAAATAAAATACCTAAATCCCTTAAACCACGGCTCTGATACCATTTGTAACGACACAACTCGATTTACGAGAAAAATAAGGATTTTTTTTTTTATTATTATTATTTTTTTTTTTATAAGCCCCCACTGCGCCGCAGTGGAGGTGTACACCTCCCACTGCGCCGCAGTGGGAAGTTACGGAAGCAGACGACCAAACTTCCCCACTGCGCCGCAGTGGGGTGGAAACACTCCCACTGCGCCGCAGTGGGATATTTCGGACCTCAGCCTGCAGTTTTCCTGCAGGTCTAAAACTTGTGAAAATCATAATCCCAAACTTCAATCTTGCACAATCTTTTACCAAACTTCAAAATGAGTTAAAGACACATGATTTAAAATTTCGAAGCTTTCATTTGATCAAGTGTAACATTTACAACGAAACGGATCATTTTACCCAAGTTGACACATTACAAAGACGGCATTCAAAATTGGAAATTTCGGCATGACCCATTCGTAAAATCATCCTCCAAACCTGTTACGGATTATGAATTTCTCCAAAACACATTTAAACAAAATCAATACATTACAACTACTAAACGACCCATTTAAAAATACCCAAAAACTCGAGTCTAACACTAGACATCATAATAATTTTCCAAAAGACAAAACAAGAGTACAAAGAGCCGATAGTTCAAAGGGGTCACTATGGGTCCTATTACCAATACCATTACCCGCATATAGCTAAAACAATCAATATCCATAAAGCATCTTCAACTTCAAACTTATTACTTAACTTTCTTCCGCATCCGGGACAACCTATAAAAGGTAAACAACTAAAAGAATAAGCTAAACGCTTAGTGAATGCATACACATACAATCATAAACAAGTTACCAAAAGTGCTCAGCACCACATATAGCCTATCCAACGATAGCAAAGTCAATCATGACATAATTTCTCTTTCACATGGCCATGGAAACATGCTAGTAGGAATTTACCCACCTACTAGCAATAATCACAAATGGATTAGTAGGAATTTACCCACCTACTAACCCTAATAACAAATATGCTAGTAGGAATTTACCCACCTACTAGCAAAATCACAAATGGATTAGTAGGAATTTACCCACCTACTAACCCTAATAACAAATATGCTAGTAGGAATTTACCCACCTACTAGCAATAATCACAAATGGATTAGTAGGAATTTACCCACCTACTAACCCTAAATCACAATTTGGCTAGTAGGAATTTACCCACCTACTAGCTCAATAATCAAATGGATCATAGGAATTTACCCACCTATGACCTCAATTAACAAGACATGATTATATGCATATACACTCACCTTATTTGCGACCACAATTGCAAGATGACCATAAAACAACGTATTTGCAATCAACCTATCAATTCACATTAAAAACACATATGGTCATTCATCACGTATAAGGTCCCCTAGCCATAATCACTAGCATTTCAACACCCAACCCATCATTTACAATCTTATATTAATCTTGGGTTGGTTCACATAACATGTATCTCTTATATCATTTTCAATTGGCCAAGAGTTACTTTCATATCAAAATCGTCATTTCATATTTGACCTAGCAGACTTCAAACAAGCATAACTCAAGTTCTACTTACTCTTTTAACATGATTCCAGTGGCCAAGTTTACATGACACATATACCTACCTTTTACCTTTAGTGACCAATATGTGAATTGTCCTTCAAAGGTGACTTCTGGTCGTTTTAAAAACCAAAACTGCTGCTGTTAACAGCTTTGACCTTACTGACTTCAAATGACCATAACTTGAGTTCTACACAATATTTTGACCTCATTCCAGTGGCCACTTCTTCTTAACACATTTTAGCACATTTTATCTTCAGTGACAAACACAAGATTTGACTCATATACGTGAGTTTTACTCGTTTTAAAAACTGACACAGAATCATTTTTGCTGAAAGATCAGCATGACGCTACTGAATTCAAAAATTCATAACTGGAGTTCTACTTCGTATTTTTAACCCATTCCAGTGGCAAAATTTGCTTAACACAATAACCTACATTTTCTTTTTAGGACTCAACAAGTGAAAACTCTGACATGGGGGTGTTTTACACGTTGCAAGGTCAGGGACAGAATCTGTCCAGTTTTTTTGTTCACAAGTATTCATCAAAGTCTTCATGCAACCCAACTAAAACCCTAAATTTGATTAATTTACAAGAACCCTAACTTGCATAGAATCAATTTAACTCAATTCAATAAAACCCCCAATTTCCCAAATACAATTGATTGCATGAACCCTAATTTCTAAGGGAAAATAAAATTAGGTTAAAGAATTAATACCTTCAAGATTAAGAATTGGAATTAAGATAAACATCACAATTGTTCTTCTTCTTCTCCTCTTAATTTCAACCCATACACACACAACCCACACTCTCAATTTCTCCCAAATAGATGATTAAGAACATGAATGCTATTATTATTACTTGGATAATTCTTTGATTGAAATTGTTAGAGAGTAGAATAAGAGATGGAAGAATTAGAATAGGATTAAGGATCTGAAGATGAAGGAAAAGAGTGGAATGGATGAGTCAAAAGAAGAGAGGTGCCTGGCACTCTCCTGTAATGCCACGACCCAAAATAAATTTTGTGGGTAAAACCGCTATCCGTAAAGTTCCAACTAAATTACCCCATAACTCAAAATAAATACTAGGAAATTATTTTAAAGGCAAAAATACAATTAAAATTACTTTGTTTAACTTTTTAAAACATGGGGTGTTAATTTGATGAGATTTAGTTATTTGAGATATTCATCTCCGTATTTAGATTGTAACATAAGTAAATGCTAGTTTCGCTTATCTAATAATTGTATGAAGTATATGTTTATCCAATAATTAAATAATGATGCATGATTATATATATGTTAAAGATATCCTTTTCCATGTTGTATTAGGATTGGATGTATAATTGTTATCTAGAGAAATTTTTGATCGACAAATTAAACATAAATTAAATTTAATTAATTGAATTAAGTCACATGTTTAATTTGATAAATTAGAGAAATCAAGAGTTTTGATTGGTCAATTGAGGTTTGATCAGTTGCCTTATAGTATATATAAAGATAGTAGAAAAGTGAGCATAATTAAAGAAGGCCTTTTAAAAACTGCACTAAAAAAACAAACAAGCATCTACCCACTCACCTTCCTTGTAGAGGTTTTACTCGTGAAGGTAAATGCTTTTGCAGTGGAGGTTCCATCTAAAGCAAAGACCGTCCCAATAGCAATAACCATTTCAAAGAAGACTAGTTAAATACTTACTACAATATTTCGTTGATTTTAAGTCAAGCATATTAACGTAAATCTATAATATATTAATATGTTAATGAAAACCACATTTTGCTAAATTGAACAAGCACTATAGTAATCAAGAATTTTGATGGAATCGAACAGAAAAACACCACGATAATAAATCAATACAAATTTTTTTATTAAATCTGTTTGAGCCATAATTTATCTTAATAACATGTATTTCTTATTCGCTTTATGTGCGTAATTCCATCTAAATATGTTCTGTCATATCAGATTTGTAGCTTTCGCCTAAATTTTGATATTTTTAGTTAAAAGTTTAAAATTTAGTAGATCGATGGGGAACCCCTTGATCCCATGTACCTCATTGGTACCTGCGAAACCCCCATGTTAATCTTTTGCATCGATGGTTAGCTTCTATTCTCATATTTACATTTGGCAAGAATTGAACCTGGGTCTCTCAAGACACATACCCCCAATGTGATGAATCCTTAGCAATACCAAGAATAACATAGTTCCTCTGATACTTATTTTTTATTAAAGGTTTTCTCTAGTTAGATAATCTGAGAACGGCAAGTTAGTTTTTGTTTTTTTGACTCAGATACCTGACTGACTTTTTTGGTCCATATCTAGTTCTAACCATTCCCGTCTAATTTTTCCTTGGATAACTTTAGTTAAAAATGTTAAGTAACAAATAAATTCAAATCTCGTCTGATTTTTGAGGGCGTATGATTTATCGGTATAAAGTTGAGGTAATGACTATATTATTGATTTGTTTATTTATTTTCCAATGGAAATACTTGGTTAACAAAACTGAATTTAAAAAATAGGAACTAAGCATATCAAATTGTGCATTTTAAAACACATCAACGAGAAGCAATATGTTGGAGTCAAGCTGATACAAAGAAGAATTCAAAATGACAAGTAGATTCAGGAATATTTAAGTCTTTGGTTATGGAGCTGAGTCAGCTTGGACTGGTCGTCCAAGCTGAGTGAGTCTGAACATCATCATTGTAAACATAGAAAGATGGTACTATTCAAGTTGCATCAATTATAAGACTTACACTTGGTCTAAAGTCGAAGATAAAGATCAAGGATCGATAAAAGGCCAAGCTGATAGGTAGAAGTCAGCTTGATTCTTAAAGTCAGCTTGAAAAGTACAAACACGGCTTGGAGTATTGCAGGTGCTCTAATGTTGTTACACAACTCTGGATAACTATCACTTCACTGGATAAACATCAGTGGGTACATTCTAACTGCCCATTGGTGATTGTAAACATTCTATGAGGTGTCCATTTTATATGGCTGCATGATCATATTCGAAAGCATATAGGGAACAAGAAGGACAATGTCGCTATCATATATTACTGATCTTGCATAAGCCATTGGATCAAAACACGTGGAAGACAATGGACGGCATCTAAGGCATGGTTGATGCGTATATAAACCAGCCTTGGAGTCTCAAAGATGTGTGCATCCATTACATATTAACTCTCACAACGATTAGAACAATCAACTTGGATCTGTGTTGTGTTCTTATACCCCAACTTAGGCTAGTAAAGTTAATATACAGAGTTGTAACTTGCTATTCAACCAAGTAGTTAGATTTCATTGGCATTTTTGTTCCACAACTACTTGTAATTCTTTTTATTCGTTAATAAAAGAATTAGTTGAAAATAACTTACACTTTGTTCATGGACTGCACTTTACTTAGAGTGTGTTTGGCAGACAGCTTTTAAGAGATAACATGATGGTCGAAATGAATGAAATAATTACGGAGTGAAATAAAAGTGGTAAAAGAATTAGATTGTAATTGATTGAATCATTATAATGTTTGACTGTTATATCAAATGTAATGAAATTAATGAAAAAATCAAGATACCCAATATATAATAAAAGGTAGTGATCGAATTAAAGGAAATGTTAGGGTGGAGGGAGTGGGGGAGAGGGTTGAGAGGGAGATGGGAGGGCTGAGAGGGCTTCGGCCGCCACTCAAGGGAGATGGAGGTGGGGAGATGGGGATGGAGATGGATTCTCGCAGGGAGATGGAGGAGGGTTGAGGGAGGAGGGACTAAAGGTGTAAATGTATGTGACCGTTAGAGGGACTCGTGGTGTAAGTTTCTGTGTGACAGGGACCAATTATGTAAACTGAGCCAAACTTCTTTTTTTTTTTTTTTTGAGCTGCTGGCCACACGATTAATTACAACATTTTTTTTTAGCTGCTCTTTAACAAAATGAAATTGCTTTCATTTTTTTAGCTGCTGTTTTTTTTAGCTATAAGTTTTTTTTTTTGTTTTTTTTCCAACCTTTTTTTTTGGCATAGTGTAAACTTCTTTTTTTATTATGTAATGTTTTTTTTTTTATTATGTAATGTGTTTTTTAATATTATGTAATGTGTTTTGTTATTAATAAAACATATAAATTAAAAAAAAGGTTAATTATGTAGTTTTTATGTTATTTTATGTTTTGTATCTTTAAATTTTTAATCGCTAATAAAATGTATGTGTTTTTCTTTATATATTTGTTGAGTTCTAATTAAAAGGGTTAATTATGTAAAGTTTATAAATGTTAAGGATAAATTATTAAAATGTGAAGAAAAGGTTGGAAGTGATGGTTGCCACTAAAAAAGGTTGAAAAAAAGGTTGGAGGGTTGAAATGAGGTGAAGTAATTTGATTGAAAAATTGGAGGGAGATGGGAGTGATGGAGAGTGATCACTCCATCCACCCTTAGAAAGCTTTTATAATTCTATTTTCATCCCATGATATAATGAAATAAAAAAAAAAAGAAACAAACACTAATACCTTCATATTAATTTCTATTTTAAATCAAACACCCCAAAAATACCTTATTATGTGAAACCGAAATCCCAAAGCAAATCAATTCCAAAAGCTTGACTTCCTTTTATTCCTTTTTCAAAAACAATAAATTAAATTAAATACGTTTGTAAGAGATGTTGAATAAACATTTTAGACAATTGAACAATCAATCACAACTAGATGCATAAAAGAGGGACCTCTTGATAGTCTTGGCCTCGTGTCAGCCTTTTCTTGTATTAGTAGGTTTATTTATTTGTGAATAATTTTTTGTAACAAGATAGCGAGGACCACATAACATATTTTTTTTTGTTAATCCCGATAATCATATTATATATATATAACATTTAAGGTTTGACTTAGGAATAGTAAGCCAAGCCTTGAATAGTAACCGGCTCGGCGGCTCGGCTCGGCTCAGCGGCTCGAGCCATGAACAGTACCGGCTTATTTTGTCTTTTTCCTATTTTGTTTTTTTCTTTTTTTTTCCCTCTTTTTTTGCTCTTTTTTTTTGCTCTAATTTTTTTTCCTCCTTTTCTACAAAAAATATTAAAAAAAAATTATACTTTTTGCCTCGGTGATTAGACAGCTAACTAAAAGTCTAAAACTTTTGCCGCCAGAGTTTAATCTTAGCTACTTTTTTTCCGCATAACTTCGAGTTTTTTAACTTTATCCACCAAAGTTTCATAACTTTTGCCACGAAAATTTGGTCACGGCTCGAGCCATGAACAGTACCAGCTTATTTTGTCTTTTTCCTATTTTGTCTTTTTTGTTTCCTCTTTTTTTTTGCTCTTTTTTTTGCTATAATTTTTTTTCCTCCTTTTTTACAAAAAATATTTTAAAAAAAAAATTAAACTTTTTGCCTCGGTGATTAGACAGCTAACTATGTTATATATATATATAACATTTAAGGTTTGGCTTATGAATAGTAAGCCAAGCCTTGAATAGTAACCGGCTCGGCTCGGCTCAGCGGCTCGAGCCATGAACAGTACCGGCTTATTTTGTCTTTTTCCTATTTTGTCTTTTTTTTTTTCCTCTTTTTTTTTTTGCTCTTTTTTTTTGCTCTAATTTTTTTCCCTCCTTTTCTACAAAAAATATTTAAAAAAAAAAAATTATACTTTTTGCCTCGGTGATTAGACAGCTAACTAAAAGTCTAAAACTTTTGCCGCCAGAGTTTAATCTTAGCTACTTTTTTTCCGCATAACTTCGAGTTTTTTAACTTTATCCACCAAAGTTTCATAACTTTTGCCACGGCTCGAGCCATGAACACTACCGGCTTATTTTGTCTTTTTCCTATTTTGTCTTTTTTTTTTTTTTCCTCTTTTTTTTGCTCTTTTTTTTTGCTCTAAATTTTTTTTCCTCCTTTTCTACAAAAAATATTTTAAAAAAAAAAAATTATACTTTTTGCCTCGGTGATTAGACAGCTAACTAAAAGTCTAAAACTTTTGCCGCCAGAGTTTAATCTTAGCTACTTTTTTTCGCATAACTTCGAGTTTTTTAACTTTATCCACCAAAGTTTCATAACTTTTGCCACAAAAATTTGGTTTTCAACTTAATGTTTTTTAACTTTTATCACGAGAGTTTTGTTTTTCTCCCGGGGCAACGCCCGGGTAGAAATGGTTCTTTTTTTTTCTCTAATTTTTTTCCCCTTTTCTACAAAAACTATTTAAAAAAAAAAAAAATTATACTTTTTGCCTCGGTGATTAGACAGCTAACTAAAAGTCTAAAACTTTTGCCGCCAGAGTTTAATCTTAGCTACTTTTTTTCGCATAACTTCGAGTTTTTTAACTTTATCCACCAAAGTTTCATAACTTTTGCCACAAAAATTTGGTTTTCAACTTAATGTCTTTTAACTTTTATCACGAGAGTTTTGTTTTTCTCCCGGCAACGCCCGGGTAAAAATGCTTGTTATTTAATATGTTGAAAATACTCCAATAATTATCTTTTTATTACGAACTACGAAGTAGTAGGTTGTGGTTTGTAATTTCAAAATAAATCCTTTATAATATATATACTAGTCTTCAGGCCCGTCCATTGGACGGGTAGTCTCAAAATATATAAATCAAAGTTTCTTAAAATAATCGAAGTATGTTAAATAAAAACTAAATAAAATTCAAATAGATAAAGTACAAATTTGTTAGGTCCAGATTTACTGGACTCACTCCAGACTCGACTACTGGAGACTAACTGAAGATCTGTCCAGAAACTGACCTACTCCAGACTTGGAAACTGGAGTCCCTCTGAAGATTTGTCCAGAAATAATGGAAGACCAGTGAGCAAATACTTGTATAGGAATCTGGAGTATTCTCCAGATTATCTCACTGGACTTCACCCAGTCCAGATCTACTCTACTGAAGACGTTCTCACTGAAGTCAAAGACTGAAGTAAGAATAAAGAAGACTGACAAATGGCGGAGTCCACTGGAAGTCTTACCAGATCTGAACACTGGAGGATTGTCTGTGTTCTAGACTTACAAGTCTGAACACTGATATCGAGGATTTGACTTTAAGCCTTTACACACTTTCCAAAGAACAACCCACTTGTTCTTTACCAAAGTATACGTGTGTTAAGGTGGTTGGATAAAAGGATACACTTGCACTTGATGTGACTTTATCCTTATTCCTTATCCAATACATTTAATGTTCTTGTCGGATCATTAAATGTATGCAACCATATTTGTACGGCACAAAATTCACTGGTGAATTTTGTTGCCTATAAATACAAAGTCATTTCTTTGAGAAAATCACTTTTTAGCAAATTGGTGAACTTGTTTAAATACTCTCGATCTAAACAGTTATACTTCACAACTCTAAGTATATCGATCAAAGGAGTTTATTTAGCAAGTATAGATCACTTGTAATTCAAAGATTGTTTAGATACTTACATACGTGTAATATCTAGGCTCCGCAACGATCTTGTATTTTGTTTATACATCAATAAAGAAAATACACTTGAAAACTACATTTGTGTTCCACCATTTATTTACTTGTTTAAATATTGCTTAAGTCATTTATTACTTTGTTTATATTCTTGCATATTTATATTGAAGTAATACTAGTCCGATTCTAGTTCATACTTGTCTTGTATTTTACACTCGTGGGTTAAACCATCGTGTGAGGGACTTTACAAAATTCAAGAACGAACATATGAATATCATATCGATTCCAATTAACCCCTTTTTTCAACTTCTTTTTTATCGGCAAATTCGTTACTTTTGTTTATTAATTTGTAATAAGTAGTTAAATAAAAAAAATTGCAGTTTGAAGAAAGAAAGAGGAAAGATGTTAGATGATGAAAGAGGTGAAGAAAAGCAGTTGGATCTTTCGATTTCTGAAGTTGTAACCAAATACAAATTCTTACCCTTTATTTTTAGGTTATATATTTATATGTGTGTCCAAAGAAAGAAAAGAAGCCCAAAAACAAATATGCAGCATGTTTAGAAAAAAAACCCAAAAACAAATATGCAAATATAGTTGAAACTTTTAAAAATTATAAAAATACATATCAATTCATCAACAAAGACCATCTCGAATGTTTTGATTTCTTCGGGTTGTTCCAATCCGAAACAGTCCATACATGCACAACACGGAGTCGTAGATGATAGTTAACATGTGTTGGGTTAAGATCTTCAAGATGAACTAATGTGGTCTTATTTTTTGTAGTTGTAGAATAAGCTATAGTAAACCTATAATGGACAATAAATAAAAATTACAGGAGATGAATAATAATAATAATAATAACATAAGAATTCAATGTCAAATAATAATGATTAAACATGAACAAAATATAAAAAAAATTCTTTTTGTTTGTTGAGTAAGTCGAATTTTTTTTTTTGTTGAGAATTCGCGAGGTAGTCGAACCTTATTTTTTGTTGAGAATTCGTGAGGGTTTTTTCTAGAACTAAATTAAAAGAGATGAATAATAATAATAACATAAGAATTCAATGTCAAATAATAATGATTAAACATGAACAAAATATATAAAAAAACCTTTTTTGTTTGTTAAGTAAGTCGAACTTTTTTTTTTTTGAGAATTCGTGAGGTAGTCGAACCTTTTTTTTTGTTGAGAATTCGTGAGGGTTTTTTCTTAGGTTGTATATAATATATAATAATTTTTGGGAGAGTTTTAAGGATAAAAAGATTTGTTTTTTATTTTTTAATAGAATATAGGTCGACCTAGAAAATTTTAAAAAAATATAGAAAAATAGAGGATTAATTAGGATGGAGAATTAGACTCAAGGAGAGATTAGGGGTGTCAAGTGTACCCCCAACCTTCCTCTTTTAGTTATATTATAGATATATAATTTGTGTGAATCGCATATTTCTTCTTAAAAAATCACTAACTTATTAAATTGAAGAAAGTTACTTGTATAAGACTATCTCCAATGGATAAGTTTGTGCACGTCCGTTGAGATCCTTTCTTATCCATAGCATTGAAGCACGTTCGTCCTTACTTGTCCATAGCCTATATATCATTCACCAAGAATATGGTTTTGGATGTCCATAGCCTATGCAACATCTTTTTAGCCTATATATCCTTCACCAAGGATATGGTTTTGGATGTTTGTATGGTTGGAGGTAAAATTAAAGGATTTTAAGGATTTTAAGGATTTGTAAGGATATGATGTGGCAGCTGAAGGATGCCTAAGGACATCCTTAGCATTAGAGATAGCCTAAGGTCATCCCCATTCACAACCCAACCCAACGGTACTATCACTACTAGAAACAGGGTTATCCTTGACCCGCTTTTTATGACCCACGCTAATAGATGACGCGCAAAGTGAGAAGTCATAAAATAAGGGTCATTACGAGTAAATTTACTGTTGGGGATGACGCGTTTTCAGAAGCGTCATAATATATGGGTCATAATCTGTTAAAATTTAGCCAGCTACCTGATATACCCCTAAAATAATTTCCAACTCCTTGTCAAAACACCCACAGACAATTCACACTCAAAATTCAAAAACACACACACATCTATCTCAAAACACACACACACACACACACACACACACACACACACACACACACACCCTACCTATCAAACCCGATCGCCATCCACGCCATCCATCTCTGCCGCTCTCATCACCATCGCCATCCATCTCCAACACACACACACTTTCCGACGGCCGTTAATGGCGGTTCCCGTCGATATCATCACCAAACCACCGTCGTCTTCTCCGTCGCCGTCGAATCTCCGGCGATATCATCACCAACCAGAGTATAGTTGCTAGCAAGAGCGTGAGGTACTGAGATTCACTTTAGTATACTAAAAGGTCTGTTCTCAATCTGTTCTCAAAAGGTCTTTTTATTATACCGATTTCATCTGTTTATAGATCTGTTATTATATTAATCAATTGAAAATAACTAGGGTTTCTTTATTCTTATTGGTAGATCTGTATATTTATTTACATATAAATATTTATATTTGAATACATCAATTCAGTGCGATGAATTCGTGTCAGCGTGATGTGTTTTCTTTTGGTGTCTTTTGGTGTTTTCTTTTGCCTTTTACTTTCAGTTTTGGTCATTTAAAATATAAAACTGACTTATTCATTAAATCGAATCACATTTTATAAACCCGATGTGTTTTGATTGAATTTAGTGTGAAATTGGTGGAAGAAGAATTATGGCAGAGGGAGGAGAAAGGATTGATTGGCATCCTACCAGTTCGAGATGCCACAGAAATGACAGAGGGTTCGACGGTGACACAAGGTGATTCGGCTATGACTTTATTTTTTACGTGTGCTACTATTGAGCCAAAAGCTAACTTTTAGTCATTTTGTGTGCAGGGGTGGATTCGGGTGATAGAAGCTCCAAGAATCAACCAGTCTTGTTAGATTATCACAAGACCGATAGGAAAAACTTAAACGAACCTAATTGGCATACAAGGTATATATTTGGCAAAAGATAGCTCTGTTTTGACTTTAAGTTATGGTTGATGTTGAATATTTGATCTCAGAGGAGTTGCTGCCCGTGCATTGCATCTATCAAGGGGAGTCGAGAAACCAAGTGGGAGGGTTACATATGTAGTTGTTCTTGAAGGATTGAGCAGATTTAGTGTCCAAGATCTCAACACAAAAGGAGCATACACTACTGCAAGAATTTCCCCTATTGATATGACAAAAGCTGGTATATATATATATCATACAACCACTTTAGTATACTAAATGTTTCGTTGGAAAATGCAGGCCATCCTAGGATTATCCATCGAGACATCAAATCTGCTAACATTCTCCTTGACCATGACTACGAAGCAAAGGCAAGTATTAATGAAATTTTAGCTTTTATGTCCCCATTTAAGTATTTATGTTGCATCTGCGAATGACGTTGGAACTTGATCAGAATACAAGCAATAATCCTAAATGTTAGAGTTGTTCAAGTTTTATAGTACTGCTTACACATTAATAACTTGTCATGGGTTTTGTAAGTACTCTTCTTACACATTAATAACTTGTCATGGGTTTCGTAAGTACTCTTCTTACACATTAATAACTTGTCATGGGTTTCGTAAGTACTCTTCTTGGATAAAAAGTTATAGCTGCTTAATTTGAGTTTGTCGGGTGGTCTAGAGGTCGAAAGAAACCTGTCAGTTGCGGGGCTGCTGTTGGCAGCCGATGTATATAAGTTAATTATAATAAGTTAATTAAAAGCAAATGTATTATAATACTTTTTTTGTTATTTTGGGAACAGGTGGCTAGCAACTCGTCCCAAAATGTCGAACTACTGCTTCAGGAGAGCTGCACGGATGACTCGGGTAGTCTTGTTGTATACTTAGTGGTCGATGTGGAAGCTGTCAAACTAACTTGTGAATTACTATCGATATGTAATTTTTGTAGTTAATTAACTTGTGACTTATCGTGAATTAGTACTTGAATTAACCTCATTGTTTTGATATATATATATATATATATATATATATATATATATATATATATATGAAATGCGTTATTTATATATTTGTGTTTTTAATTTTGTATTATCAGGTTTTTAATTGTCATTTAATAGAAAATTAGGAACTGAAAAAATTATTTTTTTTAAAAAAAAAATTAGGTTATGACACGCAAAAACGCACGTCATAAACCGAGGGTCATAGAAGGATGACGCCCAAATGCGGGTCATGAAAATTTATGACTGGTCCTTCCTTGACGCGCATTTGCGCGTCATCTGACCCCTTTATGACGCGCATTGCGCGTCAAGAATAGCTGTTTTTCTAGTAGTGTATTCATCAAAAAACTAATTTCTCTCTCTTGCATTACCCAACCCAATAAACCAAATTTTTATACTCCCGTTAACAACCAACCAAACTATCTATTTAAATATATACTAAAGATTTTAATTAATATTTTTTTTAATTGATTTAAAATATTCAAAATATTATTATCATTCAATATATTAAGTTATCTATCCTCATTCTGTATTTCATATTAAAAGTCTTTTTTTTATGTATTTTAGTTTTAGTTTTTAGTTATATATAATTAGATTTTAAATTAATAAAATATATAAAAATAAAATATTGCCACGTTAAAGTAATACTCAATTGAAACAACAAAAAGAAACGAAAAAAGACAAAACCACATAACTCTAATTTGAATCTTTTTGTCCAAACGATTCGTCGGCTGACCGACTAAGTCGGTGGCCATAAGCTTTGTTTATTATTTGTTTAATGCCATTATATCCGACCGAACCAATGTGAAATATCCGATGGGGATGGTCTAATGGAAGTAGACCAACAACATTGATCGATGTTTAAAATAGAGTTTGAATATTTTTATTGATGAGTTTTTTGAGCTAAGAAGTAAAAAATGTAGGAAAATAGTAGCAAACCTTTAATTAATAACGCCCCGCGTGCCCCGACCATGGAATAAGGGGTAAGCCGACCAGAAACTTTCCGCGGCGATATCGCCGCGGAAAGTCGAATAAGACAAAACTTTCCGCGGCGATATCGTCGCGGAAAGTGCGGCCCCCATGTCATTAATGGTTAATCGTTCTGACAGAAATTTAGCGGGCCCCCCCTCTTTCCGCGGCGATATCGCCGCGGAAAGTCTGGTCCGGTTACCCTTTATTTGGTCGGACTACCTGGCGCCTTAACAAATCAATAGATAACGGAAGATTGCAAACTTCGCCTCAATTAGAGAACAAATTATATGAGAACAAAAAAGGACCAGGATGCCGAATGGATGAGGGGTTTGTGAAGGTCACTGAGCCCAACATTAAAAGTATTGATTAGATTTGATCCTAACGAAGGAATTAAGAAAAGGGATGATCTTGAAATTTAAATTTTGTCTTGTATTTTTAAAATTTTTCTATAGGTTTTTAACATTTTGTCCAATTTGGATTTGTTTTTCATGGATTTTTTAATTTTGCACTCTTTAGGATTTTATTCTGGTACCGTCTCTGACTACACCTATTCCTGTATTTCACGAGGTATATGATAAATGTGATGTAGACAACTTTATCCATACTATAAAGCATGTAAGTTATTTCCAAAAGAACCTTGACTAACAATTTTGAGAAGAAAATTCTTGACTTCTAATTTTAAAGCAAAATTTTTTCATTATCTTTACCCTAAAATGTATAGACTTAATTGGTATGTATACAAAAAGTTTTACAAAATAACAAATACACAAATGTTAACGAACAAATTTTAAGGAGAGAGAAAAATGATATTCAACAAATCAACATTAATTCATTAAGCTTATCTATATATACTTTTTTTCTATACGTATTTATTATTACATTTTTCCAGAAAAATGATATTCAACATTATATTTAGAGTTAATTACAGAAATCGTCCCTGCCGTGGTACCCAACTTGCAGGTTTCGTCCCTACCTTTCATAAATTACAGTTTTAGTCCAAAATAGTTTCCTCCGTCAACACTTTTGGTCCTAACCCTTAACGTCTGTTGATTAAGTGGTCACGTGCGGGGCACGTGATGGGTAATTTAGTCTTTTTACATGTTATTTCTGTCATCATCTTCAACAACATTTTTTTAAAAATCAGATGGCCAACACATGAAATTAACACTACCAACAATCTAAATCAAACATAAACTAAATTCCCATTTATATAAACATTGAAATAAATCAATCCAATAGAAATACTCGCAATATCACAGAAATGCAACCTTACAAGATATTTAAAACCTTTCTTCACAGGAAAAACCCAAGTCATATTCACTTTCGGGATAGACTCGTTCAAACTAGTAACAATCCTCGCACTATCATACATATTATCCGGACCAACTTCACGACTCGCCCCACCTAACCGGTACTGAATCCGTCCATCAAAATGAACCTTTCGGTAACTTTCCACCAACCCATCACCCGATTTCAAAAACTCATCAGGAACCCAATTTCTCCATAAAGAATCATTAAAGGGAGTAACTTTAACACCACCAACACTAACCCGATAAAGGGTCTCATAAGCACGTTTCGGATCATTATTAACGGTATCGATAATTATATCTTTAGGAGCAGAAATGACTTCAATAGCATTAACAAAAGCAAAACTAGTTTTATCAACAGGAATAAACCTAATCACAACCTCCTGCCGGCCACCATCACCAGCCACCTCCGGCCACTACACCAACAACCTAAATCAAAAGATTTAGTATTTAAAGAAAATGATTGGTGAAGATATGAACATCACCTCTGCCGTCGGCCACCATCTCCGCCGCCACAATATTTTTCCTCCTTCAACAAATAAACATCACCAGATCTGTATCTATTCACAATGCCAAATCACCACACTCAAATAACCCGCAGCAACGGACCGTACCATCACCACATCGCCGCAGCAACAAATCCCACCACCACCCAGATAACCCGCCGGAAAAAATCTGTCTTTCTTTCTTTGGATACCCATCTGTCTTTCTTTTTCTGTTAATCGATGTGGTATTAGATCTGGAAATGAAAGGAAAGGAGAAGAAGAAAGTCTTTTGGGTTTTATTTTCTTGATTTATGCTGCAAACATAGATAGAGATAAAGGGAAAGATGTAATGAATAAAGGGAAAGATAAAGGACGATTTCTGTTGTTGAAGATCTGGAAAAAAAAATGATGATGATGGTGGTGAAAACATAGAGATAAAAGGAAAGATGAT
Organism: Erigeron breviscapus; assembly: GCA_034093135.1. Taxonomy (NCBI): domain Eukaryota; kingdom Viridiplantae; phylum Streptophyta; class Magnoliopsida; order Asterales; family Asteraceae; genus Erigeron; species Erigeron breviscapus. The sequence goes on along the minus strand of CM067169.1, from coordinate 790,417 downwards.
GATGGTGGTGTTTCTATATAAATATAGAAATGGTTTTTTGGTTGTAATTCATCTTTGTTGTTGTATACATATAAATATAGATGTAGACATAAATCTGGAAAATGGATTTTATGTATGCATAGATATAATAATAGATGTAAACATAGATTTGGGAATTGGATTTAATGATGAAACAAAAGTATATATGTTTGTATATATAGATCTGGAAAAAGTATATATGTTTGTATATATAGATCTGGAAACTTTTGGTTACACTTTTGGTCCTTAAAGATTTAGAGTTAATTACACTTTTGGTCCTGTGTTGTGGAAATGACGAAATTACCCATCATGTGCAGGTCATGTGATGGGTATTTTAATGGACGTTACGTGTTTGGACTAAAAGTGTTGACGGGACAAAGTTTTTTGGACTAAAACTGTAATTTTTGAAAGGTAGGGACGAAACCTGCAAGTTGGGTACCACGACAGGGACGATTTCTGTAATTAACTCTTATATTTATTATTATATAAATATAATAATTTGTTTAATGGGGATAGGTTGGTGACTTAGTTATGGCTTCCTTTTGTCTTTCTATGGGGGAGGTCTCTCTTGTTTCTTGAACCAATCAATAAAATTGGAGTATTTATTTCTATTTATTCCCCCCCCCTAATTTCAAGCCCTTCATTTATAAGCTACCTTCATTTATTCGTTCGTTCATGGAATCAAAGAGATGTGTCAATCTGCATGGATCAAACGTATTGGATCGGTTAATATATTTTTTACGTAGTCAACAACTATCTATATCTATACCGCCTTAGGGGAGAGGACTGGTCTATCCCAAAATCTCAACCCTCTCAAATCACACCAATCACATCTCTCAAATTCATTTTTCCTTTTCAACCCTCCCAACCAACCCTTTTTGACATTCATCACTTTCTCAACTCTCCCAAAAAAAAAATTCTTTTTCATTTAATTTAATCAAACATTTTTTTAACAAAACAATATAAATAAAACATAAATCATTCATTACATAAACTAATAAAATAAAACAAGGTTCGTTACATACTTAAACAAATAAAATAAGACAAGGTTCGACACATGCTTAAAAATTAAACGACAACTAAGTAGATAGATTGAAAACATAAAAATCACTCATTAAACTCCCATCCATATTTCGCCGCAATCGAACGTTTTTGGTCAAGCATCCACGCTAACATTTTTTGATCGGTGATGTGTGCGTGTGGGGTGTTGAAAAACTTGAAATCACTCCTCATGCTCTTGTTACTTTGATGCTCGAGTTGTGCGTCCAATAGTGCTTGCTTCTTCACATTAGCTTCCTCCATGTTTTGTTTTTTCTTTGCCGCATACTCCTCCGTAAAAGCCGTAAAACCATCTACCTTTGACGACGCCCCACGTATAACATTTTTTCGGCCCTTTCTTGGCCGACTACTAGGAGTGCTTTCCTCGTTCAAATCCGGCAACACAGTAGCATCGTCGTTGTTACTAGACGGATCATAATTGCCTCCCTCTGACGACTTTCTTCGCTTATCCGAATGGGACGAAGATGTTTGCCCAACCTGCGGTGTTTCCTTCCATTTCGCTTCGTCTTTCACAACCTTCCAAGCTCCAACATGGGTGAAATCTTTACCGGTTCTTGTTTTAAAGTCCTTCAACGCTTCAGTCATCACATCCAAATCATCACATCCACTATTCCTTACACCGCCCTACTATTAATAAATAAATAAACGTAAATAAAGTATATAAATAACATAAATAAAGTATATATATAGTATATAAATAACATAAATAAAGTATATATATAGTATATAAATAACATAAATAAAGTATATATATAGTATATAAATAACATAAATAAAGTATATATATAGTATATAAATAACATAAATAAAGTATATAGATAGTATATAAATAACATAAATAAAGTATATATATAGTATATAAATAACATAAATAAAGTATATATATAGTATATAAATAACATAAATAAAGTATATATATAGTATATAAATAACATAAATAAAGTATATATATAGTATATAAATAACATAAATAAAGTATATATATAGTATATAAATAACATAAATAAAGTATATATATAGTATATAAATAACATAAATAAAGTATATAGATAGTATATAAATAACATAAATATAAGTATATATATAGTATATAAATAACATAAATATTAAATATAGTATGTAAGTAACATATGAATATGTAAATAATAAATAAGATTGTAAGTAATATATAAACATGTAAATAACAAACAAGTTGTAAGTAATATATAAACATGTAAATAACAAATAACATGTGAATAATACATAGACATGTAAATAACAAATAACATGTAAATAATATATAAACATGTAAATAACAAATAAGTTGTAAATAATATATAAAGTATAGAAACATAGTTTTATACCGAATTGATCTTCTTGTGTATCGGGAATGGCCTCATCCTCATCGTCGTCGATAATGGGAGTCGGTGTTCGGTAGGTATCGAACGGATTGAACGAGTCCAAATCTATCTCGGCCGTTTGGTGCACCACATAATTGTTAGGATTCATTGCACGAGGGGGAGGAGGATAATACGTCGTATGAGATTGTGTGTAATGATATTGAGTAGTCGGTGGTGGATCGGGAATATAGTATTGCGAGGGGTCGACTTGTTGATGTTGATATTGAGGCGGTGGTAGTCTTCGCGGTTGACGAAAGGCGCCTCGTCCCGGCACTCGTGAGCCGCTACAACATTTTTCCCTCTCCTTGGATCCATGGATTGTGAAACTAGAAAATGTGTGTGATGTATGAAAATATATAGTTTTTTTGTTGTGAGTTGTTTGGGAATTATAGTAGTGTATTTATAGATATAAAATAGGAGGATTTTTTTTATAATAAAGCAACGGCTAGTCACTAGTGGTCCCCCTCATTCACGCTCCTAACGGCTAATTTCCTCCCAACCCTTCACGGGTTAACAACCAGCCCAACCCCAACCCGCCCTAAACCAGTTGGGATGGCGGCGGTGTTCCCCAACGGGTTCACCCAGCTAGCCACCCAACCAGCCACCCCTCCTTTCCCCCTTATGAATAAAATGACAAATATCTTAAATTTCTTTTTTTGGATATAAAAATGTTTTGTTTAATTATATGGTGTTAGAATTGAAAATGATATTGTAACTTTTTTTTATTTTTAAAGATGAATTTCGCTTGAAACTTCGTGTCGCGATTCGACACCGAGAGGTCTACCATACGTTGTCTTAACCGGATCCGCGCTAGAGAGTTCCCTCGAAGCAGAAATGCCTATTTCAAATACCCAATGAGGGAAAAACCCTCTACTAATCCGCCCGAAAGTATGACGATTAATAGGGGTAAACCCTGCCCCCTTAGACTTGAACATGAGTACACCTAAGCCAAGCCCTCATAGAAGGACTACCTATATCTCAAAGTTGGTTGAATGAGAATTCGAACTTGAGACCTATAAGTCACCAGGGGAACTCCAAACCACTACACCAACTCACCATTGATTTAACGAAATAAAATCAAGATTAAATAATCTATCAACATTATAGTATAATTATATTTCTAGTTATATTTAAAGTTAAAATTTTGTAATTTCTACCAAACTTTTAGGTCACATAACTTAGCTATATAATGTCAATACATACAATTCTATTCGCCATGTCTTATATTGTCGTTTTCTACTATTGTTGTTTTGATGTATTATTAATTTATTATGTAATAATAATATATTGATATTTCAATATATTATTTTTTGTATGGTAGCCGGTTGACAACAACGACGATGGTTGGTCACAACCGGAGGAAGCCTGAGAGCAAGTTTGAGCGGCGTTTGCTGTGAATTTTGTTTATTATTCCGTTTCTTGTAGGTTTATATTTGGCCTAAGAGTTTGATACAATTTACTATATTGTCACCGTGAACAGTGTAAAATGCATCCATTATTATCGTTTCACTATCACAATTGAGCGATAGAGGAATATTCGGCAAAGCCAGACTACATCAACCTTAGTTACATTTGTACATTGAAATCGTGTAATTCTACACATAGTGTAGGTATACTTATAGTAATAGGCTAACTAGCCCATTGTTTACAATAAGTTAACGGTTGATTTTTATGATTATTGTTTTACTTGATTTAATGGTGGAGAAATAATGTGATTTGTCATCTTCATCTTTTCTTGAAATTGTTTTAACAGATTATAAAATAATATTAATATTTTTTCTTAAAATAAGTTAATGTATAACTAGCACCTACTACTTTATGTATTTTATAAATTATAAAAAAGGTTCATGTATATTTTGTAATATATATTTGTGATTTTTATAACTAGTAAAAGTATATATTTTAAAGTAATTTTACAAAATCAAATGAGTTTTTTTTTTAACAGTCAGTTGGTATTCGAAATCAGGGAACACCTCACCGTATAATGGTGAAGTGTTGCACGTACTCTAGACTACGAGATGTAGACCATAAGCCGTTACAGTGATTTAAAGGAAAAAACCCAAGACATGTCACTCTAGAGAGTCGAACCCATGACCTGAGGTAAAATCAAGGATGACTACAGCCAGTTGATCTAGCCTTCATTGTCAAATAAGAGTTAAGTATATAAAAAATTTTAATTAAATATATATTAAATATTAATTAAAATTTTAACCTGTAAAGGGTATAACATGAACCGAGCGTAGTGCATTGAGTGAAAGATTTATAAATTTTTTATTACTAATCAAGTGAAGTGTACTAAGAAGGTGTTTGAGATTACTTTTTGAAAATAGATTATATGTTTTGGGTAATCAGAATCAAATAATTAGCTGTAACAAAACGTGCTGCTGAAAAATGATATTTGGATTTGATTATGTTGTTTGACATCACGATAATTAGATAATTAGCTCTTCAAGTGTTTGACAAATATATATATATTTTAAAAAGTAAATGAATAAAATGACAAAAAAGGACATTGATCAAATAACTACTCAATACTAAAATAACAAGATGTATGTGTATTCCCTGTTCAAAGTTGTGTCTCAAACATACTCATGTGTGTGTATTGCATCCTTATAATATCGTATAAGATTATAAAATTATAAAATTAATGGGGCCAAATTATAGTTTTTTCAAGTTCAAGTGCTAAGCAGCGAGGCTCTGTTCTTACAGGTGAGATTAAACAAAGTTTGATTTTTTTTATTGATTCACTAATGTTTTGTTGTGCATAATTTGTATGTCAAGGCCAGTCAACTTTTCACCTTTGGGAATGACATTTATACAGTGTGATGAAACGAAAACTACCAACATTTCGAATGAAAGCTCTCTGGTAAAAAAAGACACACTGGAAAAAGAATAACAACAATAGTATCCAATTCTGACATAAGTGGAGTATGAGACAAGTGTGATGTCACATAATCTTACTTATATTCAAGGACAGAAAAACTACTTGTAGAAGGATATCTAACCAACGGTGATATAAAAATAAAGAATAGAACTTTTTTTTTTTAACAAATATGCAATGCGACGATGGTGATAGCGACGGTGGTCAGGTGGTAGCGGCGACTAAGTAATTGTGGTCACACCGACGTCGAGTAATATAAGTTGATTTAAATGTAAATGATGTAAAGATGACTGTAAAGATATTTTAGATAGATAAAGTAAAAGTCCCCAGTTGGGCTCATATAGACTCATATGACATATCCACTAAAAACAGACATTACTTGGGCTTTCAAACGGCCCACTTAAAACCTCTAGCTCTAGCAATGAAATCAGTCAACTATTTTGACCAGTCGGACCAGATACACAAGCTGTGTTTCAAGAGTGTCTTTCAGCTCAAACTTCATCGAGTGGGAATTGAATTCTCCCAAAAAACCAAAAATGGATTACAGGAATAAACTTGTTCTAGCTCCTATGGTTCGAGTTGTAAGTTTTTTTTTTTAACAAATATGCAATGCGACGATGGTGATAGCGACGGTGGTCAGGTGGTAGCGGCGACTAAGTAATTGTGGTCACACCGACGTCGAGTAATATAAGTTGATTTAAATGTAAATGATGTAAAGATGACTGTAAAGATATTTTAGATAGATAAAGTAAAAGTCCCCAGTTGGGCTCATATAGACTCATATGACATATCCACTAAAAACAGACATTACTTGGGCTTTCAAACGGCCCACTTAAAACCTCTAGCTCTAGCAATGAAATCAGTCAACTATTTTGACCAGTCGGACCAGATACACAAGCTGTGTTTCAAGAGTGTCTTTCAGCTCAAACTTCATCGAGTGGGAATTGAATTCTCCCAAAAAACCAAAAATGGATTACAGGAATAAACTTGTTCTAGCTCCTATGGTTCGAGTTGTAAGTCCTTTTTTTTTTGTATTCATATACATATATTATATAATTAAATTATTTCCTACGACTAGGGTTTTTAGTTGTACATTAATTTGCACAAAATAATTAATAATTCCAGTATTTAAGTTAGGCACCTGTAATTGTAATTCATTGACTCATTGTTACAAAAATATGTTAAAATTTTGGTAATTTAATTTTTTGTATGTGTCAGGGGACATTGCCTTTCAGATTACTAGCTGCTGAATATGGTGCAGATATTACATATGGGGAGGAAATTATTGATCATAAGCTTCTCAAATGTGAACGCCGCGTTAACGGTAGTTTTCTAATTTTGGTTACATTTTTTTATTTTTTGATCAAGTTTTTTACATGATCAATGTGGAAGTCAGATGCTTGAGTTTGTATTGGATATAAATATTTACTTACGATGAAGATTAAAGCGTGTTAGGATGTGTTACTTTTGTCGAATCCGCTCCTTGATTATTGCAATGTTTGGGTTTACAAGTAGTTTAAGTGAAGTGTTTGCTGAATTTTTGAAAACGTGTGAAGTACTCGTGAATTTCAATAGCGGAAAGTTTGTAACTTTAGGTTGAAGACTTGTTAAAAGAGAATTTTTTACAGCTGATAAGATGGGAATTCTTACGGAATTTTTTCTCTTCCGTTTGTACGACTCTGATACTAGAAAGACGACATCCAACCTAACACAAACTGACCGATGCTGTGCACTTGTTACAAAATAGTAATAATCAATTACTTTAAGTGAACCTACTAATTCAAATTGAAGTGCTGAACTTACACTCCTTAATTTCTGCTAGAATGAAGCAAAATGTAAAGCCAAATCGAGTGTGTTCAATCAAAATTCAAAAACTTAGCATGTGATTTTGCCTAGTTATAGTGCCCAGTGCACTTGCTCGTTGCTATTGTTCCAGATTTAGTAGTTGCAGAGTCATTGTCATTTTTATTCAACGGTTTTTTATATAATCTAGCATTGAGGAAAACAGTACCCTTATATTACAAATAGTTACGGTAACAGCGCCACTCACCTTCGAATGTAAGAAACTTTGGTCAATTTTTGTATTTTAAAGTCACTCATTTTACCACCCGGAAAATGTTATGTTAGTTTTGTGTAGAAAGTAGTATATCATAATTGTACTATGATGTAAATATATGTGATGAAGAAGGTAACTGATGCAGTTTCTTATGCAATCAAATGGCTCGAGAACTAAAGATGAATCAAAGACCACAAATACGAACCAAGAGGTTCGAGAACAAAGTTCTCATTTCATAAATCTCAAAAAAACTATCAAACTACAAGAAATTTATCTCCTATAAATGCTATTCAAAGATCCTAAAAATAAGGAAAGGAATAAAACTAAAATAAATAAAGATTTGAAATTAAAATAAGATAAACTAAAATAATGGATTGGATAATTATCTAATCTTGCACACCAAGAAAAGATAGCCACTTCCGTGAACTTTCATGGACCCGTATCCGCATCATTCTCCTCCTCTTCGAAAAAACTCGTCCTCGAGTTTTCTCGAAAGCTTTGAACACAAATCCAAGCCACATCCACCCGGATCAAACGAAACCATCTTAGGCTCATCATTGTTATTGAGACTCATGTATTCATCACAATCAGTCACAAAGTAGGTTTTATTTTGTATTGTTGGTACATGGACCAAGCCATTAAAGTGTTGATTCTTGTCGGCAAAATTTAAGGAAATATCACCTTCAAAGGCCATAGTGAATGCTGCAAGGTCTTTATTCTTTGTATGAATTTCATATCCACCTTTATTGTTAAAATTTATCACTGAACTCTCCACAATCCCAATTATATCGGCAGCCTTCAATAACTTCAATGCATTTAAATGCAAAATTCTAGGATGTAATTCTTTACCAAAACTTTCGATTATTGCATTTAATGACTTGCCTTGAGAATCTATAGAAACTTCGGGATTGCTTTTAGAATGTAAATTTTGGTTTTCCAAAACAATTGATTCACAGGGAACATAATTTGTAATCTGAGATTCATGAGAATCAATGTCAGGGCCATCCTTATTTTTATTTTTAAGTCCAATGGGAAACAAGATAGATGGATTATTTGGAAAACCAATCGAACTACCATCCTTTTTTATCAACCCTTCATCTAATTTTTCTTGAATTTGACCATCAATAAAATGTGATAACATAAACAAACCTGAATCATTATTCTGGCGTTCTTTGGCACTCATAGCAAGATTATCTTGAACCAACAACTTCTTCTGATATTCTGTTCTCGCCACTTGAGAAGAAGACTGATAAGACGATCTAAAAAACACAGAAGCTTCTTTGTTTTCGCTACAAATCACTTGTTGAAAACCGATCTGAACAGGAGCAACATTTCCAGAACCTCCTGTCGTCTCATCATAAACACACAGATCAAATCCAAACCAAAAATACCATTCTTCGTCACCATATACATCATACACGGGTTGTGAATCATAGATAAAATCGTCATTGGTAAGATACTCCTCGTCCCCAGTGGACTCGTCCCAGACGGGTTCAGCCGGTTTCGTTTCCTCCAATGCCGACGATGATACTAATCCCAATCCAGGGACTAGGTGTTGTAGTCGTTCGACTCGATCAACTGCTCCCAATCTAGGGGTAAGCCATACGAGTCGCTGGGGCTGCTCAACCTCACGATCAAACAGATCCGAAACACCTCCAACGTTGCCTTTGTCGGCGACTCTACGATAAAGATGTCCACTTCCACAACGAGCCATTTGAACAACCATAGCTCTGGTACCACCTGATGCAGTTTCTTATGCAATCAAATGGCTCGAGAACTAAAGATGAATCAAAGACCACAAATACGAACCAAGAGGTTCGAGAACAAAGTTCTCATTTCATAAATCTCAAAAAAACTATCAAACTACAAGAAATTTATCTCCTATAAATACTATTCCAAGATCCTAAAAATAAGGAAAGGAATAAAACTAAAATAAATAAAGATTTGAAATTAAAATAAGATAAACTAAAATAATGGATTGGATAATTATCTAATCTTGCACACCAAGAAAAGATAGCCACTTCCGTGAACTTTCATGGACCCGTATCCGCATCAGTAACTGACACCTCTAATTTGTTTATACATGCTAGATGTAATTGGTTCTACTGATATAGTGGAGAAAGGTACAGAGAACGTTGTTTTTAGAACTTGTGACCTTGAACGAAATCAGGTTGTATTTCAAATGGGCACTTCAGATGCTGTTAGGGCTTTGACTGCTGCTCAGTTAGTGTAAGTATCTTTATCCTATGTGCACAAGAGGTTTAGTTCACTAGTACGTTGATGAAATCATGGCATTCTGTCTTTATAATTTATTTAAAACTTCCCAACTTTCAATATCTCATTGCTTGTCCTGTGTGACGCCACCCACTCACCGACTCACCGTTGTGTGTCGTGACTTAGGTGTAAAGATGTTGCGGCAATAGATGTGAATATGGGTTGCCCCAAGGCATTCTCTATTAGCGGGGGAATGGGAGCTGCACTATTGTCTAAACCCGATCTCATCCATGATGTATACAACACAATCATTCTATGGAATTAGTTTGCTATCAATGTTTATACTTTGTACTTTGTAGTTGATTACCCGATCCTTAAAGACTTAAATTCTTTATCCAGATTTTGACCATGTTAAAGAGGAACTTGTCGATACCAGTAACGTGCAAAATAAGGTTATTAAAATCAACTCATGACACTGTAGAATTGGCCAGAAGGATAGAAAAAACCGGGGTTTCTGCTGTAGCTGTCCATGGAAGGTAATAATATATACAGTGTATTGTTAGAATTTGGTAACGCTTTTGCCGTTTATACTGGTGTAACTGTGTAAGAGATGTTTGCTTGTTTCTTGTCAAGGGAATTGCAGAAAAGTGGCAGACAGGCCGAGAGATCCTGCTAATTGGAGTGAAATTGCGGCAGTTGTAGATGCTCTTTCTATACCAATCATTGCCAACGGTGATGTGTTTGAGTATGACGATTTCCAGCGCATTAGAGATGTAACAGGTAGGCTAGCACTTAGTTGCTGATGAACTAATATTTTGTGTGAGAACATTAGGTGAATTCTGTATTTTATTAGAATATTACAATACAAAACTGTTTACAATAGGCAAAAAAGAAACGAGTCCCTTAAGCAACTAGTTGTGATTGTCAAATATTGTAGGTGCTTCGTCTGTGATGGTTGCTAGAGGAGCTTTGTGGAATGCTTCGATTTTTCATCCTGAAGGAGCACCTTATGAAGTCGTGAAAAGTCAGTATGTTAGGAAGGTATGTGAAATGATCTTAAGTTAATAGCTTTGTTGCAAGTCGGGCCAGAGTGCCAGACTTCCACAGATGTACATCTGTTCCAAATTGAAAATGAATATTGGTTTTAACGACTCTAAATCTGCTTATTTTGGTTTCAGAGCATTTTATGGGATCATGACATCAAAACCACAAAGTACACACTAAAAGAGATGATAATGCATTATTCTTCTTTGGAGCTCCCTGAAGGAAAGGCCGTGACCAAATCAGAAAACTTGGCCGATATAGCGTATGTCCTATGTTTTCTCATTTTCTTAATGCTCATATTTTAAGGCTTTTTAAAAAAATAGTCGCATTCACCTCCGACATTGCTGAACTCCACTTATCTGTCACTTATAATAGGAGATATTCACTCGTGCTCCATTTTACAGGATTATAAAGTTGGATCAACTTTGGCCATTAGATTAAATCCAATGATCAAGATTAAAAATTGATGTTTAAATCTTGACCATTGGATTTAATCCAATGGTTAGAGTTAATCCAACTTTACCTATAAAGTTGGATCAACTTTAGAGGATCTCAATCACTTTTTATATAGTGGGAAATATTATTTGCATGCTTATTTGAAGTTTTGTTTTTCATCTGCTTAACTGTAGGCGGATTTATGGGGAAGAACAGTACTACAAATCTATCAACACAAAACGATATGGTGTTGCTGTTGGATCACTATGTACCTTAAATCCCACATCCAAATGACCAGTTGAGTCTTCCCTTGCACAACCTTGATATCCCCGTGTTCATCATATGATCACTTTTGTAAATTTCTTCTCCAATAAGGTTCATTTACTTTTACTTTCTACTAACCTTACCAATTTCGGTTAAAGTTGACATGAATGTTCTCGTTGTTTTTTCTAACAACCATGTTGTGGAATGTTTATATATATATTTTGAAGGTGTACAAGTGGAGTTTGGCAATTTTGAAATTGAAACTTTTGAGAGAAGGAAGCAATGAATAGTTATGCTGAGCAAATTTTAGTCAATGCGGTCGTCCATTATATCACATTCTTTTACTATACAAAATTTGCATGCTTCAAATGTTTGCTTGAGCCTGTCTTGTAGGACACTCCAAATTTTAGTCAATGCGGTCGTCCATTATATCACCGCAATTTCTGTATTATGTAATATTATGTAACATAAATACGAAAATCTCTTTTTTATGTCGTCGTCTCCTTGACTGAGGAAACAGTGACCCTGCAAATATTATCATTTGTATTTGCATTTTACCTTATGCATAATGCTCTCAAGTTGATATGATATTGTATGTCGGAATCTAATCGATAATAATTGTGGACGTGACTAGCTCAAATGGATCTCAAAGTAACTAGTTATTTTAAGGCCTGCCAAACTTGTTTCCAATTACGGACTTACGGGTAATGTTTATTTTCAGAGAACCGAGGATATCAAAGTTTACCTATTGTGCAAGAAACGTCAATTAAATTTTATTAGCCTGATAATATTTCTCGAGAACTCTAAACTATAAACTAAGGTATTTTTCATTCTTCTTTTTATTTCTACTTTTTATTTCACTCACCATACAAGGGGAGACCATTCAATATGTACTATCTTTTAACCGGACATGCATTGTGATGATGTACCACCCTTAAAGGCTACGGCTTAAGGAGCATAATCAATATTAAGGATGGAGCCTAATTAGGCTTAGGCCTCCATCCGCAGCCTCCTTCAAAACCGGAGCCTCCCATGAGACCAACCTAAAAGTACGTTATACTACAAATGACGTATGAATTGGGACCATCATCAGATCACTTTGTCCTAACTCGGCAATGGGACAAAGTTTGTTACACTACAGTCCACACCGAATAACGGCCTCCTGCCTCGCCAACGTCACCCTAGGGGGACCAAATTCTAGATCCCTCCATGAGGCACTATAAATACCCTTCATTGGTGACTTTAGAACCCAATGACAAATTCACACAAACACCCCATTCTTACACTTGGTGGCGTGAAGCAACTGTGATACTTCACACCAATTGGAAACCGCCAACAAGTCTAAGAAACCTTACAATCATTTCCTAATACGAGATTAACCCCCAGTAATTAAGTGTAACTTTACCCTTAAACAAGTGGCGCCATCCGCACTCAAAAAAACAAAAAAACAAATAACAAATAAATCTTGTAACGGAAATGGCAGTGGAGGAGGAGCCGAGGTCGCCTCCAGGCTTTGAAACCTCGCGTACTCCACCACTCGCCCCACCATTAGCCAGACAACTAGAAGAGCTGGCACCACTGCTGAGAGAATACCTCCATCACATAGATATGCAAAGCGTGAGGACCCGTTTGACGTACTCTGACGAAACGGAAGACATTGATGAAGAAATAGAGACGGGAACTCCCGTTCACAGAGCCTCCGGAAATAGGTCTGGCCCCAGAGTACACTTTGACGAAACACCAAGAAGACGTTCCAATGAAAACAACGGGGGGCACCAACAGCATGAGCCAAATCTACCACCCATGGCAGAAGAATACGTCCGCAATAATGGGCAAACATACAATCAAGACTATCACGCATACAGCCATATCCCACCATTACGTAACCGATATTCCACAGCTCAGTCACAACATTATTTCACTCCACAACCGACTCGTGGGTCCCGAAACATGAATCAGTATTTCACCTCTCAAAATGGCGGAAGACAGTCACAAAGTGCTCCGCACACGCACAGGCAGCCATACCCAACAGACCAATACAGACCCCAGCCTCACCAAAATCATTCAGACTACACACAACCACTCCCAGCTTGGGTTCCAAGTGACGAAGATATGATAATACAGACAGAGCCGGGGCCTTTCGTGCAATGGATAGAAGATTACCCTCTGCCAGAAGGTGGATTGCCTAAAGGGATGGAGACATATGATGGGAAGGATGACCCAGATAATCACTTGAAGCACTTCAATGGAATGATCCGCATGCAACGTTGGAATGTCCCTATAGCTTGCCATATGTTTGCACTAACACTAAAAGACTTAGCCCGCGCATGGTTGGATGCTCAGCCAGTAGGCAGCATAGTAAACTTTGAAGACTTGAAGCGCAAGTTCCGCTCGCACTTTAGCCAGCAGCGAAAATACAAGAAGATGCATCTGGAGGCACACAACATTAAAATAAGAGAAAATGAAACCATTCGGCAATTCATAACCCACTACACATATGAAACTGCTTTGATGAAGGGTCTTAGTGAAAATAAAAAAATATCGGGTTTCGTTCATGGACTACGCTTCCAACCCTTAGTTGAATTTCTCTCCACAGACTTACCAACGGAGTATACAGTCCTCATGGACAAAACATATACTTTCTTGGTTGGAAAGTATTTTTTGCTGCAGAGAAGGCTCCGGCCAAAGGAGCCTCCCGAGGCAAGGATGCAACTAAGTATTGTGAGTTTCATAACCGGTACGGGCATGACACAAATGAATGCAAAGTCTTCAAGAACAAAGTAGAAAAAGCCATGAAATCAGGGAAACTCTCTAATTTGATCAAAGGAATCAAAGAACCAGGGTCAAAGCAGAATAATGGGAAGAATCCAGTCATTGAGGCTCCGGAGCCGAAAATAGAACCATTGGAAGACCTGATTGCAACAGTAATCACAAGAAAGCAACAAATCGATAGCCTCCCGACAATAAGAGAGGCTTGGAAGAATGTAGCCATCAGTTTCCCACCAGTAAGAGATGAAGAAGCCTCGGATGCACCAATAGTAATTGGAGCTATCATCGGGAACCACCCGGTGAAAAGAATACACTTGGATACAGGCAGCGGATGCGAAATAATGTACGAGCACTGCTTCCTGAAGCTAAAGGCAATATTGAGAAAAACAAGGAAAGATAATATAAGTCCGTTAGTAGGTTTCTCCGGAGAAAGAGCTTGGTCACTGGGAGAAATAACTCTGAATGTAACCGTAGGAGAAGCCCTAAGATCAAGGACAGAGCCGCTAACCTTTGTCATTATAAGAGCAGAATCGCCTTATAATGTGATACTCGGAAGATCAGCCATGAGAAAGATGGGAATCGTGCCATCCCCAGTCCATTCCATTGTAAAATTCCCAACACCTCACGGGGTCGGGTCCGTCCGAACGGAACCCCGCGTAGAGCGTCAATGTGCCCAAATCAGAACTTCAGAGGTGGGAGAATCATCCCACAAGGGCGAAAATGTTGGGGCAGAAACAAAAAAGCTTTTCATCAACAGCGAATATCCAGAGCAGCATGTTCTCATCGGGAAGAAATTGCCAACGGCCCATAAGAGAAGGTTGAAAGAAATATTGGAGAAAAACAAGGACGTATTCGCATGGAAGCCTGCTGACATGACAGGCGTACCCAGAGAACTGAAGCTAGGCAATGAAACCTTTGACACACAGCACCGTCTAAACACGCGACCTCATATAGAACCTATCAAACAGAAGTGCCGCAGCCTAGCTCCAGATAGAAGCAGGGCGGCAAGGGAACAAGTGGAAGACTTAGTAAACGCTGGGATCCTAAGAGAGGTCAAATATCAAAGCTGGGTAGCCAACCCAGTGATGGTAAAGAAGCATGATGGTGGTTGGAGGATGTGTGTCGATTTCACTGATATCAACAAGGCTTGTCCCAAAGATTGTTATCCATTGCCTGAGATAGACTGGAAGGTGGAATCCTTGGTGGGTTTCCGACTCAAATGCATTTTGGACGCTTACAAGGGCTATCATCAGATACAAATGCATCCAGATGGCGAAGACAAAATAGCTTTCTATACATCAGAAGGCATATACTGCTACAAAAAGATGCCTTTTGGTCTGAAAAATGTTGGGGCAACATACCAGCGACTGGTGAACAAGGCTTTCGGTAGGCAAATCGGAAGAAACCTGGAAGCATATGTGGATGATATGGTGATTAAAGCAGATGTGAAGAAGACATGTTCTTAGATATTGAAGAGACCTTTAAGATCCTTCGGTCAATTAACATGAAGCTGAACCCCAAAAAATGTTCCTTTGGGGTGGAGGAAGGCCAGTTCTTAGGCCATGTGATCACCAAGGAAGGTTTCAAAGCAGACCCAGAAAAGATTAAGGATATTCAAAACATGAAGCCTCCGCAAACCCTTAAGGACGTGCAAAGTTTTAATGGAAAGTTGGCAGCCCTCCACCATTTTCTCTTGAAGTCCGCAGATAGGTCGCTCCCTTTCTTCAAAACCTTGAAGGGATGTTTAGAAAAGCAACATTTCAGGTGGACGGAAGAAGCTCAGAAAGCTTTTGAGGATCTCAAAGAGTACTTGTGCCACTTACCTATGATCACAGCTCCAGCCCCAGGGGAAACACTGCAGATATACTTAGCCGCGTCAGAAGAAACCGCCAGTGCAGTGCTGGTGACAAATAGAAAAGAGGGTCAGCAACCGATATACTATGTCAGCAGGGTGCTGCAAGCACCCGAAACCAGATACCCTGAGATAGAAAAGCTAACGCTGGCGCTAGTCCACACAACAAGAAGGCTGAGAAGATACTTCCAAGCACATCACATTCAAGTGCTAACAGACAAGCCAATTAAGCAAGTGCTAACAAGACCAGAAGTTTCAGGAAGGCTAGCCAAATGGGCAATCGAACTAGGGGAACATGAAATTGAGTTTCGGCCAAGGAGTTCGGTGAAAGGCCAAATATTAGCAGATTTTTTAGCTGAAGTACCCAAAGAAGAACCAAAAGGCAAGAGAAAAGCTACACCTGAGCAAAAGTCCGAAGACAAGCAAGAAGAAATATCTCCAGAAACTTGGAAGCTTTTCACTGATGGAGCCTCCAGCGCAGATGCGTCGGGAGCTGGTCTAATCTTAAAAAATCCGGAAAGCCAAGAATTCACTTATGCTCTACGCTTCAATTTCAAAGCCTCCAACAATGTGGCTGAATATGAAGCCCTATTAGCAGGATTAAGGATTGCCAAAGAAATGAAAGTGCAACATCTACATGCTTGCGTTGATTCACAGATAGTCGTGTTCCAAGTGGATGGAACATATGAGGCTAAGGAACCAACCATGAAGAAGTACCTGGAAAAAGTCAGAGAAATCAGGAGACAATTCAAGAGCTTCCGGATTGAGAACATCAGCAGAAACAGAAACAAGATAGCCGACGCACTGAGCAAGCTAGCATCAACTTCTTTTGCCCATCTTACAAAAGAAGTCCTTGTAGAAACCCTGCAGAAAAGCTCCATAGAAGAGGAGGTTGCAGTATCCCCAATAGAAGAAGAGGGGGTCACATGAATGACACCGATAATTGAATATCTAACAAGTGGGTTGCTACCGGCAGACAAGGATGAGGCAAGGAAGATAAGAATCAAGGCTCTGCAATACACCTTAAGAGAAGAAGGCTTGTATAGAAAGTCATATTTAGGACCGCTATTGAGATGTGTGGGACCAAGGCAAGCACAAGAAGTTATCAGAGAAGTTCATTATGGAGCCTGCGGCGCACACGCGGGCCCCAGAATGGTAGTTGCAAAAATCACTAAGATGGGATATTACAGGCCCTCCATGTACAACGATACCCTGCGGGAAATTCAAAATTGTGATTCATGCCAAATACATGCAACAGTTCCAAAACTGCCCAAGAGTGAGCTCATACCAGTAACATCGGCTTGGCCCTTTTCCAAGTGGGGCATCGACATTGTTGGCCCTTTTCCAAAAGCACCGGGAAAGGTCAAGTTCTTGGTGGTTGCAGTAGACTATTTCACAAAGTGGGTGGAGGCTAGACCATTGGCAACTATTTCTGGAAAGAATATAGAAAAATTCGTATGGGAGCAGATTGTAACAAGGTTTGGGATTCCCCAAGTGATAGTCAGTGATAATGGGAAGCAGTTCTACGAAGGCGTTTTTCAACAATTTTGTCTAGACTTAGCAATTATTTAGTTCATTTGTATTCTTGTAAGACAAGTTGTAATATCGACCATGTATTCATCGTTTAATCAATGAAACATATGATTAGACTTGCTTAGATATTTGCATTTGAACTTATTCTTGTTCATGTTCTTTACTTTCTGTTCTTAACTTACTTGTCTAGATAAAACAAACACAAGTGTGCAAATTTGGTGACTGTCAACTACTTTGACACGTTGAGGGTTCAACAAAAACATGGTTTTCATATAAAAAATTCCCAAATGATATCTTGATTGCTTATGGGTATTCGGGGTTACACAGGAGGTGATATGGGCTATGAAAATGACTATTGAGGCCTGAAATGCAGTCCCTACGATATGAAATGTAATGATATGCTATGAAATGCTATGTAATGTCTTGAGATGAATTGAAATGTGATTATATGTTGATGATATGTGAAATGTGCATGATTGTATGGCTTGTCCATCTAGTTCACTAGACTTATTAAGTTGCCATGACACGTGCACGTTTAAGGGCCAAACGTTAAGATGAATATGTGATAAATGTTTAGGTAATGTGGACACCTAAACTATATGTGATGTAAATCGAGCTCGTAATGATGTGATGTGATATGTGAGAAATGCTCGAGCTATTGATGTGAGAAGTGTTAAGCTTAACCCGTGCTTGCCTTTGCCCGGCTAGTACGTAGATGTGGTTGCTTGGGTGGCTCCTTGCAACATAGTTAACGTGAGATGAGTAACTCCGGGTAGGCCTAACTAGCCACCAATGTCTTTGAACATACGGACAACTCCTGGATCGGCTTTGCCTTTCCTTAACGACAAAGATGGATTGCCGAAAGGTTTCACCATCAAGTCGGGTGTGAGGGTTGTTGTGAGGTCTTA